>JAFLJL010000704.1:0-5000 GCA_018398815.1 Conus ventricosus | reverse complement strand
GACTGTTACACAGAAGACTGTGTCAGCGAGGCTGCTGGAGCTTGTTACATGGTCATAACCTTGTAGTTTTGTTTTCTCAACTGAAATATGTAGATCTGCCATATTAGGATCCGAAGTGCTGATTGATGGTTTGATTCACTTGTTCATTGGTCATATGATCGGTATGTCCGATGGTTAGCATCTTGCGGTAACACGTTATTTCCAGGGCTTGCATTGTTCTTCATGGAGACCCTGTGAAACTCCATATTTTGTTAAGTATACAGGAAGATGGAATAATCCGGTCCACGTAGGAAGTTGATTTTTCAAACTGGTATGTTGATTTTCCAATCCTTCTCCACAGATTTCTGTCTGGACAGTGCTGATCTTGTCTTCACTGACCCTCAGAGGATTTCTGTGTTGGAACCCTCAATGATAGTGATGGGTGACTGTTAAGTGAACTGTGGAACCGTTCCTGGATATTATCCAGCAATAGTTAGGTCGACGGTAATTGTGGCTTGCCATCAGCTTGGTCTTCTTGACTCTTGATTTCAATGCCTCGTCCTGCTGATGTTTCGTCCAGTTTTATTTCAACGATGTAGGGTAAATGGATTAATACTTGCCTGTCCATATAGGGAGTGTCCGCAGGAGTATCAGCGACATTCCTATACTACCATGACAAACAAGTGACAAACGCTAGAACACGACAAATCCCCATAACACGGTGCCACAGTCGACACACAGTAGAATCACAAAACCCGATACCAGCACGACACTTGGCAGACCGTGGCACCTCACATTCCTATGCACATCATGCCGCAATGGTAGTAAATAAAGAGTGGCTACTAACAGCGCCTTTGATCGTAGAATGTTGTTCTGGATTGTTGTAAGCATCACTGTTTTAATCTCCTATGTATTGAAAATAAGTCACAATTACACTTTTGTCCTTGGAGTTTGTAGTTTGATATTCAGGATACATTTTTATAACCTATGGATTAATGTGATTTTCTATAGTGATCAGAGCTTTTCCTGTCATGTAGAGGAATTTGTTTAGGATCAACCTTTTATTGCCAATGGACTTATTCGGATTGTTTGCATAGTGATCACAACTTTTACCATTATAAGTAGAAGTATGCTTTTTTTAAGGCTCAAAGTATATTACCTATACATGTGCTTGGATTTTTAAACAACGATCACAACGATCTGCGTTCAGTAGTCGTGGTTAATTTAATTAAGGATACATGAATTATCACCTATCTAGTAATATTTTTTACAAATCAATGCCAGACGTTACACGTAGATGTGGCAGTTAATGTTTTAATGATCGTTTGTCTCCTGTTTTTTTAATATAGAGTTTTTGTAATCATGAAAGCTTTCAATCAAAGAGATCTTTTTTTATCAGCTGTAGGTTAGGTTAATTTGTTTTTAAGTATATCAAAATGTATTCTAGCCCAGCGATTTTGCTTGTAGTGGGGTTAATGGTCAGCATTTCCCTCTGAAAACATTGATGATCTATAACCCATGGATGTATTTTGAATTTGGTAGTCAGTGCTTCACACTCAGATGTTGTGTGTTTGTTCTATTTATGAATTAGCATTTGGTTACCCCTCAGATATGTTCAAATTTTGTTTGACGATCTAATTCGACCAGTGATCAATATTTGTGCCCTTAAATGTTGTGATTGTGTTATACTGTTTTGATTGTTATGGATTTCCAAAGTCAGTTTTGATCGTGTCTTGGCATGTACATATGAGCAAACAATGAAAAAGAAAAGTTCAATCTATTTAGTCAAAGCATCCAAGTGGCAGTGTTTCCTTTTTTCGTTCAGTAGTTTTCTGAATTGTTAGTTTTCTTTCGTTACATTTGTGAGCAGTTGCACGCGTGCTATAAAGACACATGATTTATCACTTCTAATGTGCGAATATCTTGTTTTGACTTAAGCTACTTTAAGACATTGCGGACCACTGCCATTTAAACTGTTGCAGTCAGCGTTATGACACCACAGACCTTTGCAAGCACAGGTTTAACGAAATGTAAGGAGGTGCGCAGTCAGCGTTATGACACCACAGACCTTTGCAAACACAGGTTTAACGAAATGTAAGGAGGTGCGCAGTCAGCGTTATGACACCACAGACCTTTGCAAACACAGGTTTAACGAAATGTAAGGAGGTGTTCTGATTCCAAAGGTAAAGTGTACGGCCTTTCCTTCCTTCAGTGATTTTTCAACTGTGAGTTGCTACTCCAACAGACAAAATCAGGAAGAGACTTATTCGTGAAAGTGTCCGGTAAGATATTTGGTAATAGTTGCCGTTTCCAAAATGCTCTATCTGAATTTCCTGAGTATCGTTCCTGATACGGATTTGGGTGAAAAGCAAGGTTTTTACCACATTCAGGTCTTAAAATTCTTCTTTAGTCAATGAATGAACAAAGGAATGTTGTTTTCCCTTCTGTTTCTGCATTGTACAACACAAACGCAGATGGCATGCGCATTAGAAGTGGGTGAGTTTGATTATTTTCGTAAGACCAAGGTTTTTACCACACACGGACCAGTTTGCATATGACGAAGAATGTTATTCCCCCCCCTCCCCCCCACCCCCATGTGAGTCAATTTAAATTTTGACGAAGATCAACGTTTTTACCTCATGTGGTGTTATGGTTTTTTTTTTTTTTTTTTTCTTTTTTTTCTTTTAAATCTCAGTTGGGTTTACTATGCAATTTGACGATAAGTAAGATTTTACTCCACGTAGTCGAGTTTAAATTTTCATGAAGGTCAATGATTTTTTCCCCCAAATGGATGAGCTTGAACCTTGATGTAAATCAATTTGCGATGTAATGTTTAGAGTATTACCCGTGAAATTAGCACGCTGATTGTACGATTTCCGTTAAGAGGTATGAGGAAAAAAGTAGAATTAAAAAAACATGAAGACAGAGTGTGAAGTTACATACACAAGATTTTAAGAAACACCAAACGTGAGTTCCAAGTAACATACACTACTTCTCAACATTTTGCGAGTAATCACACACACACACACACACACACACACACACACACACACAGACACACACACACACACACACACACACCCCACACACACACACACACACACACACACACACACACACGAAAGGAAAGGGGTGGGCGGGTACGGATGGGGTGTGGAATCACGCGCGCCTGTACGTATGTATGCCTTAAGTTTAATGTATATGTGAATACAATTTAGCTGATGCGTCTTCAGAACAGGAATATTCGAGACGACTCATGTTTTGTCATGTGCGGAGGCCATTTCAATGTAACAATGCTGCGGGAACAAAAAATACAGAACTTGAATAGAAAGGCAGAACCATGCTTTTTCATAGCTGTTGTTAAGCATGTTTTGATCAGTAACTAATGCAGTGTGATCATAATCAATAAGTAACACCAGAGAGACTGAAAACAAGAATTTTACAAGTGTATTTTCTTCAATTTGCCTTGAAAAATGACTTCTTTCTGCTATTGCCTTGACTTTGAACCTCTGCGACAGAGACAGCTGTAGTCGGGATATAAAAAAAATAACAACAACAAAACAGACGTGACTCAACACACTTTAAATCCAGTCTATGTAATAGCTCTAACACAGCGCTTTCTTGATTAGTTCCTGGCTGAAAATTATCTCCCTTGCCATATCTAACACAGGCCTTGCTGAAAATACACCTCCCTTGATTCCTTGCTGAAAATTGTCTCCCCTGCCTTATCTAATACAGGCCTAGCTGAAAATAGACTTTGTAGGAAGGTGACTGTGATCTTCAGCACGAAGTGAGGGTCATGCATTTTCAGCTCCTGCAGACTACTGAAAGCGTTGTTTAATTTCATTTGTATTTCTTTGTTCCTGTAAACAAAAATGTCCTCGTTTGTATCTTTACTGATTTTAATACACGGATGCCTCGTTTAAATTGAGTTCAAAACTGAACGAGTGGTGACCATTGCTTTGTGAGTAATCTGAGAAGATGAAGAAGTACACTTACTCTGGGAGGGAATGGAGGGGGGGGGGGAACTTGTGGCATGGCAGATCCGCAGGTCTACACACACACACACACACACCACACACACACACACACACACACACACACACACACACACACACACACACACACGTACACACACCATACCTAATCTCCTCGCTCAAACAAAACAACAACAACAAAAGAAAGACAATGAAAAACTAACAAGTAATGAACTCTTCTCTTGGGGGAGTAGGGGGGGGGGGGGGGGGGGGAGTGGAGAGGGGGGAGGGGGAGGGGGAAACTCCGTGGCATGGCAGATCCGATGGCCTACACACACTCTCACACACACACACACACACACAACACACACACACACACACACACACACACACACACACACACACACACACACACACGCACACACAAACTACTAACACATACCTAATCTCCTCGCTCAAACGAAACTACAACAACAACAAAAGAAAGAAAGAAAGAGAAGGAAAAACTAACAAGTGATGAACTCTTCCCTTGGGGGAGGGGTGGGAGGGGGGGGGGGGGGGAGGGGGGGGAAACTCGTGGCATGGCAGATCTAAAGGTCTACACGCACACAAATTACTAACGCATACCTAATCTTCTCGCTTGAACGAAATAGCAACAACAATAAAAGAAAGAAAGAAAGAGAAGGAAAAACTAACAAGTAATGAACTCTTCCATGAATTTGAATCAAAACACTGAGATAACGGCTGAAATGCAAATTGGCTGCAAATGAAAAACGTGCCCTCATAAGAGAAGACCAAAAAGTGTTACTAAATTAGGACCACAAAAAAACAACAACAACAACAACAAAACAACAACCGAACAAGGCAATACACCACAAAAAAAAAAAAACCCAACTAAAAACCGTTCCGAGTAAGAGAGAGAGAGAGAGAGAGAGAGATGATGATGATGATGATAATCTTTATTTCCAAGGGTAACAGATAAGCAAACACATGCTTTTTTTCATCCGGCCTTGCCCCGTTAAGGGACTAAATATGACTACGACG
>JAFLJL010000703.1:0-63463 GCA_018398815.1 Conus ventricosus | reverse complement strand
TGTTAAAGGGCTTTAAATGCCAATCGGTCCGTTCATAGTTTTAGAGTTACGTCAAACAAAACTACTTATGAGGGAGAAAATCCGCTCGATCTTGCATTACATTCATTACTCTATGTTCATTTGGATGAGCTGAGCACTGATGAAAACTATATGATGGAAGGCCTCAACTGTTTTAAGAGCTCTTCCGTCAGGAGAAGCTGCATATTGCGATTATGAAATTATACAATTCCCTAATTTACAGTTTAAAAGATTAGTTTGTGGGAGGGTTGGATCATTTAATATAAAAATTGCAGACAAAGGGGGAAAGTTGTGAAATGTGATAACCTGCACATTGTTTTGGAAATAAAATAATAAGCTGTACAAAAAAAATAATGTCGCGTGGGCCAGAAGAATCGGGAGTTACATTAGCGCCTGTGAGGTGTATAACTTTAGAATTAAAAGACCTTGCAGACGTTGCGGACTTTGACAGAACGGTGAGATAGGCGCTTTGTATGGGTTTGAGTACACTAAAGATGGCGATTATAAACGCAAAGAGGTTGGCGACAACAAAAAGTTTCCTAAACTAGAACAGCTGCGCAATCTAGAGGCAAATAATGTTGGCCAGTATGAATAAAAATAGTTCGAAACCTGACCTCAAATGGCACTTAGAACCATATTTAGAATGGGACATAAAATTTGAATTCATAAGCCCATTTACATTTTTTGGCCGTCAAAAAAGTTTCAGAAAAGCATTCAACTCTGGCCCTATTACATGTCAGTCTTATGCCAGAGGACAATAGTCGGAAAGAGATTGAAATAACGCCGTATGGGAAAAAACAGTACATCCTCCACAGAAAAGAAACAGTTGTAAAAAAAGCTTCTACAAAATTACAGTTCTTTCCAAGCAGAAAATTAGGAGACACGTTCACATGATATTGAAATTTCTGTCTTTAAAGATGTGGAGAGGGATGGGGTTGTGGCGTTAGTGACGTCCTTATAAAAGGAATTAATATTAGCTGGCAAAACTTAGACGTTAAACGCCTTAACGTTACCATCGTCGTTCTTCACAATGGTGAGGATATTAAGATCATAACAACAAGCAACAAAATCATGTTGACTTAAATAGAAACAATCTTACAGAACTGAATTGGATTAATCTTACACATTTAGGCCTCATAGGGTTTAATTACTGAACAAGTTTTGACGGAGAGTATGATAAAAATAATAACTGGATATAGATTAAATTCTTCTATAAAACCAGGAGCAGTTAAACTTTATGACAAAAACTCCTCATTGCTCATTGATTTGTGGGCAGACTGGGTTTTGGAAAAACAATATTTGTCCTAGACCTATTACAAACAGTTTATCGCTATAATTTTAATCATATTGTGGTTTCTGTCCAACACTTAAAAAGGAACAAATTGTCACGGTCAAAATTCAACACAACCAAAGTGGGGTCCGTCCCCGGCCACTTCAACTGGACATAAGTCCAAACTCAGACATCCCGACGCCTTCAAGCATCGCCTCAGCCAATTTGGGCAAAAGGGGAGGTAATCCTCATCCTCCACAGAGACGGTCTGTCCGGCTAGACAGACTAAGCAGCTTTGGGACCGACGCCTCGATGTCTAGCGAGACGAGTCGTACCCTGGCTCAGGCTCATCTGGCCAATTTGTGGAACCAGCGCCTTTGTTAGTCGGACGTCGCAGGTTAAAGCAGGAAAGGGAGAGGGGGAAGGTAGTGCGGTGGGGGAAATTAGCTAATCAATTAAATGACCAATTGACCACCACAGAGAGTAAGGCGTGTAGGCGTGAACTGTCATGATTTGAATATCCAATGGAATTAGAGGGAGATAACTTCGGGTATCAGGGTAAAAATACGGGACCAATGGTACTCGCCCGTTTTGGACAGATGGGAAGGGGATAAGAAGGATGTGAAGTGAGAGAACGGGAGAACGAAGAAAACGAACAGACAGAGAGAGAGAGGAAGAAGTTGGGGGGAGTAGGCTCTCGCCTACAGGAAGGCAGGGAGATGAGAACGAACAGAGGGAGAGAGAGATGAGGAGGGTCTGGGTATAGTCTCTGCGGGAGAGAAAAGGCAGAGAGATGAAGAGAGAACGAGGGGAGAACGAACAGAGAGACAGAGAGAAGAGAGGGGTTCTGGGGTGTAGTCTCTGCAGGAGAAAGGCAGAGAGATGAGAGGAGTGAAGTTTGAGCATTAGCACCAGATATAGTCTGCAAAGGGAGGACTAAAGAAGATGTGGAGAGAGAGAGTTGCTAACTAATGAAGAGAAAAAGAAGAAAAGAAAAGGAAAGAAAAGCAACCATGTCCATTTGATAGAGCAGACAAAGGAGAGAGAGAGAGAGTGCAATGCGTTAATGCAGGAAGAAAGAAGGAGAACAGATCGATGTTTGATAGTCACTGTTCCATCTGAACCGGGGTTCGACCTTTCATACTTGGCCAGCGCCACTTTCATCGGCAGTCCAACCTGACCAACGCCAGCGGTCTAACCTGACCAGTGCCAGCAGTCCAGCCTGACCGTGCCAGCAGTCTAACTTGACCAATGCCAGCAGTTGTGTCGTGTTGTGAAAGTGACAGTGAAAAAAAAAAAAAAGGAAAAGAAAAAGACAGTGATCGTGAATAGTTAAGATCACCTGGCCAGGTAAAGAAGAAATCTATTTATACCCGGGGTTTAGTTAATGATGATTTAGAAAAATTTATTTTGTGAATTTTCAAGGAAAGAGAGAATGTTTTATTTTGTTTGATTCCAATGCATTGATGTTTCTTTCTATGATCATGTGTAGTAAAGTTATAGACTTTACTAGTGTTTGATGTGACGAATGCACGATATATGAATGAGATTGTAAGCAAGCTGGAGTGTTTTTGGGGCTGTGCGCTAGCCCTTTCCTCCATCGACATCACCCAGGTTTGACAATTTATTGGCGAGCCTGCCGGGATATTCGGGCCCCAAATTTAAATTAAATTGTTCAACTTCTCAGAGAGGAAGCTGGGTGGGATTCAAGTATTGTAATCCTAAGACAAGGGTTGTCTTACTGTATGTTCCCAAAGATAGTTAAATACTAGGCTTGGCATTGCTTCCAAGAAGTTAATACTAGGCTTGGCATTTCACCCCCAGAGTATCATTTCGCACAGATTGCCTATAATTCGCTCCATATTTGGGGTTTCAGGCGCTGGCGTCTTATAAAAACTAATTACGTTGTCCCAAGCTAATATTATCATTCAAGGATTGTGCTATTACGTCACTCGTGTGGGAAACCACCAGTTTGGCTGTCGTAGTAAAAAAAATCTTGTTTAAAAAAAAAAGAGATATAATGGCGGAAGAAAAGAACACCCCTATTGAACAAAAATTTTAGAGTTGAGCGGTAGAAGAAGGAGTTCGCTAAATTTGAAAGAGCTAGTTATGAAAGAACAGATTTTTGTCAGGTTGCGCCCGAGTTAACCATACATTTGAAAGAGAGACAGCCAGAGACAGCAGGAGAGTTGTTGAAGTTCGCAGAGGTGTATAGAGAGGCACGTCGGGGCACTAAGGTGCAGGAAAACGGGTGCCAGCACAGGTGAGAAGAGTGCAAGGAGACTAGGGGAGTTTTCTGCAAAGTCTGCAAAACCCAGTGGTGGGGCAGAAGGAAGGCAAAGGGACATTAGGTGTTTCATTTGTCACAAGAAGGACATGTGGCGAGGGATTGTCGCATGAGTTCCGAAGGCAGCAGCCTTTCAAGAGGTGGATAAGGGTCGTCAAGGGAAACGACCTGCATGGAACCAAAAGGGATTCAGTCTGAAGAGGGGGGAGTGCAGCCTATGGCTAGCACTGGACAGCAGTCAGTGGGCAGGGATGGAGGGCACTAGGGTGAGTGGTTCGTTACCAGTGGGAAAAAGGGGGGGATTGGCCAGCAGAGGGTGAAAGTGTTACGAGACACGGTGTTCAGCGGGTAGTACGAACAACGCTGGTCGAGAAAGGGGATTTGACAGGGGAAATCCAACCTGTACTCTAATCGATGGCACTGTGAGGGAGTTTCCAGTGCTAAGATAGAAGTACGTACCCCTTACTTCTCAGGCGAGTTTTTCTGCGTTGGTGATGGAGAAACCCCTTTAGATTTGATCATTGGAATATTCCAGGGGCAAGGGATCCAGGGATCCTGAGTTGTTGACTGCCACAGGGGCAGCAGTTCAAACAAGGAGCCAAAAAGGAGGAAAAGGTGATAAACCGTTTTGTCGTTCCAGCAAGGAAGTCGGGCATAGATGTGTCGCTGATGATTTAGGGCAGCGCAGGAACAAGACCCTTCGCTCGTGAAGTCTTGGGGGTTGGCAAGAGGTGGAGAGAAACAGGAGGTTAGAGGAGGTAGACGAATTTCTTGTGAAAGGCGGGCTGTTGTACCCATGTTCACCAAGGGGAAGACAGGTAAGGTGACCACTCAGTTAGAGGGTACCAGCAGTTATCGTGACACTGTCATGTCAGTGGGCACGAGTCGCTCATGGCGGTCATCTCGGCACCAGCAAACGCTGACCGAATCTTTGATGACTTTCATTGGCCAGGAGCAATGGCAGACATCAAGCGTTTCTGTATGTCATGTGACGTGTGTCAAAGGTCAGCCACAAGAGGGGTGAAGAGGAAGGGCGCCTCTTAAACATTCCCCCTTTAATTGACACACCATTCAGGAGAGTGGGCCCCGATCTGATTGGCCCAATCTCGCCCCGTTCCAAAGGTGGGCACAGGTATGAGACATGTAAGGTTGCAAGGAAGGTTTGCAGGAGGCTAGGGTCGGTCAGAAGAAGCCCAAAATGACAGGAAGGTGAGGAAGCAATCCCCAAGGTGGGAGATCAAGTCTGTTACTGCTTCCCACGGTCACAACAAGCTGCTGAGCATGGAAAGGACATTCACCATCACTGAAAAGGTCGGCGGGATTACCGAATTGATGTGAATGGGAAACTAAAACTTTTCCATGCGAATTTCTCCCCCGCAAAAATATTCAGCGTGAGACTCAGCACATAGGCGCAGCAGCAATCATTGATGAGGTGAAGAACCCAGCAAAGAAGGGAATTTTGTTGCCTAAGTTTCCAGAAGAGTCATACAGGGGTGTGGGCACTGTATGAAGGGTTAGACAGTAGGAGTTCCTAGGTTTTTTTTGTCGAGGCGACACAAAGCAAACCAGAAAGAGGGAAGGTGGAGAAGAAAGATGAATTCAGAGAGACCCAAAAGCCCAAAAAAGAAGTCAGGAGTTCTGCTAGGTTTTTTTGGTTTCTATAGGGGGTTTGTTCCTGTCACGGACGTTTAAAAACTTTTGGTTTGGAAGACAATTCATTTCTTCCCAAACCGATATAAAGTGGAGTGTGGCCAGCGACATCTTCACTACATTGGCCGGGTGTTGACCATGGGTTATTTGTGTTATCCTGGGCGCGCTACGTCCGTGCATTTTGCTCCCATCCTCCAATATTTCTCTTCTTTATTTTTTTTTTTTTAAAAAGCTTTCTTTTTCTATTTTATCGTTTTCCACGTGATTCCTCAGCTATGTCAGGGGAAAACAGCTGAGCTTTTTGTTTTCTGGTTGCCATCTTGTTTTGGCGAGTGTGTGGCACTCGCTTACGAACTTTGGAGTCGGAGAGATCTCTATCTCTGCCAGCTGGGGCCTTCCTGTTTGAATCCACTTCGACGTGGGTTTTCGTGGAACTGTCTTCACCCTTCGGAGGGAAGGGAAAAAATTCCGCTTGTAACCTCTGGGGTCCTATCCCTGCCAGCTGGGAAAAAGCACCTTAGGTCATCCCCGACCTGGAGTCCACTTCATTGGGGACCGTCACGGTTTTCGGCTGCCATCCTTCATCGGATTGGGGAGCGGACCGTTTTCTTTCCTCGCCCACCGCCATTTTGGTAACTATATGGTCTGTCTTGGACATGTCTTGGTTATTTGGTTTTCTAACCTCTCAGCTGTTGAGGGTTTTCTTCTGCCTTGATGTGCCTTTTGGCTCGGCACCCCTTTTTTGTGTGTAACTGCTCCAAAGAGGGCGTCCTGTTTGGAAGTGGTATCGAGATATGCATTAGTGGTGAAATTGTAGGAACGCATTTTCTTTAATTGCGTTTCGTCCTTAGTGGCTAGGTATTGGGTTACTTTGGACTAAGTTGAAAGTCCTAACTACCATTTTAGTCAATAGAAGCTGTATTTGTTGTTCTCTGAGATACAGGCGAGTCAATGTTTGTATTGCTTAATATGTGATGTGGCCGAAGGATATCGTAAGTGTTAGTTTTATTTTCCTTTTTGTTTCGTAGGTACGAGACGGATCGTGGAATGCATGAGCGTTCGAATGGCTTGACACTTAGACCACGGAGTGTGGAATTCCGGCCGTATCGCCCGCATGTGGTTCCGTTCTTGTGTCCTTGTCCTATATGTTTGTGTGACAGACGTATGGATGGTTTTTAAGTTGGTTTTATTTATTGAGATTTTGACTAAGGAAGTTATCCTTAGTACGGGCATGTCATAGGTACAGATGCAAGGAATGCCATGAGTACAGGTTAAAAGCAAAGGAAAAAGTGAAAGAAGTTTTTAAAAGTTTATTTACCCTTTTTAAAGTGACAGTGACTTTTGTTGACCTTTTTACGGCACTGTGACCCTTCACACTGACGCACTGCCGAACCCACTAGTTCCCCACACACTGACAAAGACCGATAAAAAGATGACTTCTCATCTGGAGACTGATCTCCGCCGTGGGGCGGGAAAAAAATTGCCATTTGTTTCCGGCAGCTCCGGTCTTGGACTGGCTGAAGGACCAGCATCCCGGACCTGGCAGACGCCACCCGGGTATCCAGGCACCAGTCGCTGCCCCTGAGGACTGTGAAGGTGTGCCTCACCCTTCACTGGGACACCTTCACCTCGGACTGGAAGACCAGCCCACTTCCTGCACTGAGGACCTTTTTGAAGGTGTGCTTCACCCTTCACTGGACATCTTCCCCTGGGACTGGAAGACCAGCCCATGCGGGCTTCGCCCTTCTTAGGATCCACCTCCCACGGTAAAACCTCCTCGGCACAGGAAAAGAAGTTGAGTCTTAGGTCGTGTGGGGGTGGGGTGTGGGTTTGGCGTGTGTGTGTGTGGGCCTGAAGCCGGCCCACTGATTCGTTTTTTTTCTTTATTGTTTTGTTTAACCCTAACTGGGTCCTGTTCGATGTATTATTGTTTCTAGTACTGTCTTTCTTCTGTTATGTTAATGTCTTTGTAGCGGTTTAGTGGTTGGGTTTGGGGACGGAGCGGATCCCAGGATATTGGCGGTGTTTTTGTGGTCTATTTAATTTACTTTGTCCCCTAGGTCATTAGTTCTGAATAGCGCTTTTTCTCTTCTATGCCCCATTGTTTTTTTTTTTTTTCTTTCTTTCCTCTCTCGGCTGTTTTTCCTCTTCTTTGTTATGACCCATACCCCATCTGGAGTGCTAGTGTGAGTGAATGGTTGTAATGTGAAGTAAAAAAAAAATATTGTTGAAACCCTTTTCCCCTTTGTGGTCTGGTGGGGGGAGGGATTGAGTGATCGCTCCGTTTCTGCCACTGCACATTACCTTTAACGAACCCCCCCTTTTCAGGTGTACTCGCACGTGACAATTATGGTGAGTTTGGCGGGTACAGGAATGTGTATGTGGTAGTATAAAAGCGACACTCTGAACCACAACCGCCCGACCCTTGAGTGATCTGTCTATCTCTCTTACGTGTATTTGATGGTGGTTGGTTGGGTGGGTTCTAGAGTAAGTAGGGAACCCTTTGGGAGCGGACCGGTTTTGGGGGCGTCGGCAGGTGAGTTCCGTGCTCCGTGGTCGGCCCATTGGGCGCTTCCGTTCCGCGTTCGTCTCCGCGTTTGTTTTGTTTTGTGTAGTACCGCCGGGGCTATTGGGTTCTAGAATTCCGTTTCCGTTTCTCATTACCTTAATTAGAATAGGTACTTGGGTGGAGAAAGAAGGGGGTTTGAACTCTAGATTAACAGGTCTTGCTTGTGCAGAGCAACGATATCAGTGCTTGTACTGATTTAGGATTTTGGTCTGCATTTGCCTGTCCCCAAAGACGCCGACTGTGTTAGTAAGGTAAGTGTAGGCAGGTTTGCCAAGCATTTGGTGCTTTGTTTACAAGGCAGACTTGACACTTATTTTCCGAAACCTTGTTTGCGCGAAACTGGGTCTTGCGTAAGCTTACCTACTTCATTACGAAAAAAGGGAAAAAGACTATTCTTGGTGTGTTTTTTTGTTATTACACACTAGGTTTTTAGGATCTGTGTTGTTTAGTCTAAGGATTAGCCCTAAGTGATGGGCTTCCTCTTCTGTCTAGCGCAATACAAGCAGTCTATTTGCTTTTCTATCTAGCTGCTGATGTTAGGGCTTTCTTAATTGTTCAACACTAATTTGTGTGACGTGTTGATTGGAATAAAAAAATTTGTCAGTCGTGTGTTGAGAAGGGGAGTGTAGCGTCTGTGGATACACGTAAGTGTCTTTCCAAAGAGCCACTTGTGCCTTTTTCTGTTTGCCCCCCCCCCCTTTTCTTCCGTCTCCCATTCAGTGACAGAGCAGTGATTTTAGCACGTGTTCCCGTCTGTGGACTAGATCGTGTTGCGCGGGAATTTCGACGCGCTCATCGGGCCACTGTTTTGATCGATCGGTTCTGTCCCGGTGCCCCAGTGACCGTGTTGGTGCACGTGTATTTCGGGGTTTACGTCAGTCGCCAGTGGAATTTAGGTTAGTTGTTTGGCTTGCGGACGGGTCGTGTAAGTTCTATGTCCGTCCCTGCCTTATGCGTGTTTTTTTGATGTCTTGGTTTGCTTTTTCTTTGGGTAAGTTGGTTGCGGTTGGATAACGCGTTGAGTTATAAATTCCAGTTGTATAGGTTTGTGATTTCTTTGGCCTTTTTGCTGGGTAAACGTCTTTGAAGTTTTATTTTGAGAGATTAACATTTGATCCGGACATAGGTTGTTACCCAGGTGGGGTAATTTTGTTTGGGGTTTTTGGGCACGCCGGTGCACAAGGGCATCGTTGTTACACATTGATGATTTTGTGCTTTGTCGATTAAATTAATTTCCACATCGTGTTGGACTTGATTCATGTTTGGATATTGTTTTCCATACAAGGAAAATCGTTGAGCTTGGACCACTTTTTTTCGGGTCAGCGGATTTCCCTTTTGAAGATTGTTGTTCTAAACGCTTTGAAGTGTTAAAAACATAACCGGGGTATTTCTTCGTTGGAATTCGGGGGAAATAACTCCAGCTCTTGGCTAGTTATGAATTTGGATACTCTGTGTTCTTTTGGGTTTGAAAGAGGTTAGTTTGCTTACCTATTGAGCTTAGCCAGGGTTAATCGATTCAGTTCGTTTGGGCTAGCTTAGTGTGGCAGTACTCTTGACTGCAATTTGGTTTGTGGAAGCATTCTTTCTCTTTGATGAACGGTTTTGTGGATTGGACTACACTTAGCATAAAGTCATACTTGTTGACTTTGTTGTTTCAAACTACTCTCTTGTCTTGTGAGACATACCTTAGACTGTAACCTACGGTTGGAGATTTGTGGGGTTTTTACTACACTTAGTCAAAAAGTCGTACGTAGGAGTCAAAAAGTCGTACGTAGGACTTTGTCATTTCTCCTTCCCAGTTTTGGGAGTTTTGGGTACAGTATTGACTACCCTTAGTCAAAGTTACATTTGTGGAACGTTACATTTCCGTATTTCCTTCTCGTGGGAATACAGCTGCGATTTAGCGGAATGGGAGTTGCTGATACGTTGTGAGCTTACACAGTTTGGGTTTCCCCATTCTTGGACCTTAACTTTTGTGGTTCTATTTTGTAGGAACTTGGACTTTGGAGGAAATATTGTTGGTGGACCACTCTTGGTTCGTTGGATAAAAGCATTTCCTCGTGTTTTGTTGGGTTGTCCATGCGTGTTTAAACGGACATCAAACCCTTACGTCATTTGTCATTCAGTGTCTTTCAGTGAGTGTTGTCATTCTCGGTGAGGTGGGTTAACCATCGTGCGGGTGTTTAACCAAATAGGACTCACTGGTTTAAGATAGTGCATTTTTTTCCCTTTGAAATTGGGGATAGTTCTTTTCAAACCTAGTGACTATTCAGTCTGGGATTATATCCATTTTAAGTATCGACCGGGTACTATTGGCTTGTGGGGGGTTCAAATATTTTGTGACCTTCAAAGAGCCGACCGTGATACTAGGTGCGAAGTGACACACACTCGGAACCTTCGTTGGATTTCGTTATCAGGTTCTGCGTGGTTGTGCAAATTCTGTGTATCTCTTAGTGATTCGGTGACTTCGTGTCTAGTGAGTTATACGTCAGTTATGGAACACGTGGACGACGAGCCCCGGGATCACTCGCTCTCAGACTCGCGGGCAGGAATTCGCCAGGGAGGGGGAGCCCATGACTCAGGCGATGACGGGACCAACTACCCAGTCGTGTATTCTTCTGGTGGGTTTCGTCCTCCAGTCCCCGTGATGTCTACAATAACGGAGATAACCCCTCCTGGGTCACTCTCTCCGAGACGACCTCTGCCCACTTCCGGTCTCGGACTTCGCCCTCCGCCGTTCTTCGGATGACTTCCGCTTTCAGCCTTCGCCTATGCCTCACCTCCTGGACCGCGCCCATGGATCCTCTTATGCTGATGAGGATTGAGAGGGAAGAAAGAGAGGCAAGAGAGAGAAGAGAGCGGAGGAGAAAGAAGCCAAAGAAGAGAGACGGTGGAAAATGGCAATGGGAAAAGAGGCTGGAGAGGGAGGAAAGAGAGGCAAGGGAGAGAAGAGAGCGGGAAGAGAGGAGACTAGAAAAGGAAGAAGGAAGGCGAAGGAGAAGAGGGAAAAGGAAGAGAGAGAGGCGAAAGAGAGAAAGAGCGGAAAGAGGAGACTAGAAAAGGAGGAGAGAGAAGCCCAAAAAAGAGAGACGAATGGAAGATGGAGATGGGGGAAAGGAGACTGGGGCGAGAGTCGAAAGAACAGAAGAACAGTTTGAAAGGGAGGCCCAGAAACAGAAAGAGTTGGACTTTGAGGCTCGTTTGGTGGAGGAAAAGACAAACTCCGGGGCCCAACTGGTTCAACCCGTTAGATGAACCCGAACACAGTCTGTGGGTTTCTTCCGAGCACGGTTCTGACCATCGAGAAATAGCGGATTTTCATCAGGGTCTGGTTATTCCGGTGGCTCCGCCCAAGCTACAATATGCCAGTGTACAGTGCCAGCGATAATATAATACCTACATCGAGCAATTTTGAGGCGGTTGCCGCTGCTACCAACTAAACGACCAGAGAAAGCCCTTTACCCTCACAGTAGCCTGACAGGGAAGGCTAAGGAGGCGTTTGTCGTATATCCCAAACCCGGAGCTTCCTATAAACCCATTGAAAGCGGGTCTTCGCCGAGACTGCACATGACTGCCGAGTCCCACAGAAAGCAGTTTCGCACAATGAGGAAACCTTCTGAGGAAACTTTTCACCAGTTCGGAGAACGCCTCCGGCGCACCATGGAATTTCTGGGTTGAGGCCTCAGAAATGGATTTGAAGGAATGTTTCCCCTTGGAGCAACTCATGAGTTCGGTATCTCAGGAACTGCAGTTCAAGTGGGTGAGGAGAAACCAAAAACATTTTGCCAGGGCAATCGAGGTGGCTGAAGCCTTCGCAGATGCGCGTCGTCACTAAACGCATGCCTGCGCCAGGGGACAAGTAGGAAACCCGTCGATCGGAGTCACATGACTTCAAAACCGCGTCACCCCCAAAAGCGATGTCCCCAGCAATTCCAGGAACATCGGACCCAGGCCCAAGCTTTGCTTCCTCTGTGGGAAAAGGGGCATCTTGTTCGGGGTTGTCCCAAGAGGAGGGACAAGACAAAATCCGACATCTCGCACTTTAGGGTGGCATTTGGGGAGAGTCAGGGCACACCCCATCTTATCCTACCTTTTCCCCTCCGGGTGTGTGGCAAGAAAGTGAAAGCTATTAGGGACACAGGAGCCACAGCAGTCTTCATTGATGAGCAGTTAGTCCCTTGTATTCACCTCGAGGAGAAGAATGCCAAGTGTCAGGAATCGAGTCATCCTTCAGGGCAACCCGATCTACAGCACTGGGGAGATGTTCTTTCGCCATACTTTGAAGGGAAGGTATGGGCATAGCCCTTCAGCGACCTGCGTACTCCCTACTGATTGGCAATTCATGTAGCTTTGGGGATGGTCAACGTCGGGAGATCTCATCAGAGTTGCCGGCGGAAGTATTTGTGGCTGCCACCACGCATTCCAAGCACAAGGGGAGAAAAAGAGGCACTGAAACCCCCTGAAGCCCCTGATCCAGGACTTTCATTGCCCCGGAGTGGCGAAGAACATCCCCAAGGGAATGGCGCAGCCCACAATGTTTGCCGCCGAACGGGTCTGAGGAGCCGGAACACCAGGATGCCTGTGGCGTTGTTGATCCAACAGGTTCTGCATCCTTGAGGAGTAGAAAGCCACTGTTAAGGAAGCGACGGAGCAGACCCAAAGTGAGTCGAACATGCGCTGAAATGAGAGCGAGTGAGAGGGGGTCCGAACACCAACCAGGACCGCTTCAAAGCCATGAAGCGTAAAACAACACATCTCTGTGGCAAAGTGAACCACGGATGTATGAAGACGCAGAGAAAAGCAAAACATGTGAAATGGAACCCTTTTCTAGGCAAAGGCATGACCCATTTTGCTGCAAATCTATCGGGTGTTCAGGACTACAGGGACGCTCAGGTTCACAGATTTCAGGCCGAGACCACCGACATGAAGAAAGTGCTGACAGAGTTAGTCAACCCTGAGCCGATCTTCCATGCCAAGGCCCTGGAAACCTACACACAGTGCTCCCAGACACTGAAAGTCATCGACCCAGGCGGTGGCCTGGAGGAATTCAAGCTACAGATGAACCAGCTGATGCAGTGCGTCAGAACATTGCGTGCAAGGCGCGCAGCAGTCCCTGAATAGCACAGCAGCAGTCGCCTGCTCATCACCCTCACGCCCCCCAACTTGTCTACCCATCTCCAGTGCCCCGGTTAGCAATGGTGTGCCCAGAGAGGCACTGGATGATGACACATGGACTATGAGGATGATGATGAAGGCTGATTACCTCAGCCGGGTGGAGTTTCTGAGTCAAGGTTCAAGAATGATGAAGGTCTAATTGATGAGTGTAAGGGTGTACAGAACTATTGGAGGCTGTGATAGGGTGTGCCTCAGTGGCACAAGCCTCTTTGGTTGGGGGTATTGTCACGGACGTAAATACTTTTGGTTTGGAAGACAATTCATTTCTTCCCAAACCTGATATAAGTGGAGTGTGGCCAGCGACATCTTCACTACATTGGCCGGGTGTTGACCCATGGGGTTTTTTGTGTTATCCTGGGCGCGCTACGTCCGTGCATTTTGCTCCCCCTCCTCCAATATTTCTCTTCTTTTATTTTTTTTTTTTTTAAAGAGCTTTCTTTTTCTATTTTATCGTTTTCCACGTGATTCCTCAGCTATGTCAGGTGACCAGCTGAGCGTTTTGTTACTGGTTGCCATCATGTTTTGGCGAGTGGTGTGGCACTCGCTTACGAAATTTTGGGGTCGGAGAGATCTCTATCCTGCCAGCTGGGCCTTCCGTTTGAATCCACTTCGACGTGGGTTGGGGTGAACTGTCTTTCACCCTTCGGTGGGAAGGAAAGAATTCCGCTTGTAACCTCTGGATCCCCATCCCTGCCAGCTGGAAGAAGCACCTTAGGTCATCCCTGACCCGGAGTCCACTTCATTGGGACCGTCACGGTTTTTCGGCTGCCATCCTTCCATCGGATTGGGGGGGCGGACCGTTTTCTTACCTCGCCCACCCGCCATTTTGGTAACTATATGGTCTGTCCTTTTGGGCAGTGTCTTGGGTTTTTTGGTTTTCTAACCTCTCAGCGTTTGGGGTTTTCTTTTGCCTTGATGTGCCTTGGCTCGGCACACCTTTTTTGTGTGTAACTGCTCCAAAGAGGGCGTGCCTGTTGGAAGTGGTATCGAGATATGCATTATGTGGTGAAATTGTAGGAACGCATTTTCTTTAAAATTTCGTTTCGGTCCTTAAATGGCTAGGGATTCGGTTTCCTTTGGACTAAGTGAAAGTCTCTAACACCATTTTAGCAATAGAAGCTGTATTTGTTGTTTTTCCCGAGTATACAGGTCGAGTCAATGCTTGTATTGCTTAATATGTGATGTGGGCCGGAAGGATATCGTAAGTGTTAGTTTTTTTTTTCCTTGTTGTTTCGTAGGTACGAGACGGATCGTGGAATGCATGAGCGTTCGAATGGCTTGACACTTAGACCACGGAGTGTGGAATTCCGGCCGTATCGCCCCGCATGTGGTTCCGTTCTTTTGTCCTTGTCCTATATGTTTTTTGTGACAGACGTATGGATGGATTTTAGTTGGTTTATTTATTGAGATTTTGACTAAGGAAGTTATCCTTATACGGGCTGTCATAGGACAGGATGCAAGGAATGCCAGAGTACAGGTTAAAAGCAAAGGAAAAAAATGAAAGAAGTTAAATTTTATTTATTTACCCTTTTTAAAGTGACAGTGACATTGTTGACCTTTTTACGGCACTGTGACCCTTTACACTGACGCACTGCCGAACCCACTATGTTGCCACACACTGACAAAGACGATAAAAAGATGACTTCTCATCTGAGACTGATCTCCGCCGTAGGGCGGGAAAAAATTGCCATTGTTTCCGGCAGCTCCGGTCTTGGACTGGCTGAAGGACCAGCATCCCGGACCGGCAGACGCCATCCGGTATCCAGGCACCAGTCGCTGCAAATGAGGACTGTGAAGGTGTGCCTCACCCCTTTACTGGGACACCTTCACCTCGACTGGAAGACCAGCCCACTGCCTTCACTGAGGACGTTGAAGGTGTGCTTCACCCTTCACTGGGACATCTTCGCCTCGGGCTGGAAGACCAGCCCACTGCGGGCTTCGCCCTTCTTAGGATCCACCTCCCACGGTGAACCTCCTCGGGCACAGGATAAGAAGTTGGAGTCTTAGGTCGTGTGTGGTGTGGGTGTGGGTTTGGCGTGTGTGGGGTGGGGCCTGAAGGGCCGGTCACTGATTCGTTTTTTTCTTATTGTTTTGTTTAACCCTAACTAGGTCCTGTTCGATGTATTATTGTTTCTAGTACTGTCTTTCTGTTATGTTAATGTCTTTTAGCGGTTTAGTGGGGTTAGGTTGGACGGTAGCGGGATCCCAGGATATTGGCGGTTTTTTGTGGTCATTTAATTTACTTTGTCCCCTAGGTCAGTTAGTTCTGAAAAGCGCTTTTTCTCTTCTATGCCCCATTGTTTTTTTTTTCTTCTTTCTTTTTCCTCTCTCGGCTGTTTTTTCCTCTCTTTGTTATGACCCATACCCATCTGGAGTGCTAGTGTGAGTGAATGGTTGTAATGTGAAGTAAAAAAAAATATTGTTGAAACCTCTTTCTTGTGGTCTGGTGGTGTGAGGGATTGAGTGATCGCTCCGTTTCTGCCACTGCACATTAAACCTTTACGAACCCCCCCTGTCGGGTGAAACTCGCACGGACATTTCCCAAAATTTCGCGGGCAATCACAAATTCCCCCATGATTTTGATCAAGGCGGGGAAAACCGGCAGTGGTCGATGGTCAGACGCTGCAGGGGCAAGCACTGCGGGCCCGTTTTTGGAAAAACTGGGTTCCCGCCCCCATCTTGAAGCTCCCCGTTGTCCAAACCATTTTTGTTGGGGGACAAGCATCGGGGGTGGGTTAGGTGCGGTTTTTTTGGGGCAGGAGCATAAAGGGGGCCAAACCCCTTTGGGGTTTATCTAAAAGGAAGTTGACAAAGTGTAAAAGAAGGGGTACGCAATGGGGGAGAAGGATTGTTTAGCTTCGTGGGGGGCCGTGCAAAAGGGCCCCACAAATCCCTTGTATGGGAAAAAATTTCGTGATGGGACCAGACCCACCAACCACCCCAAATTCCCCAGGAGGCAAAAGTAAAAAAAACAGCGGGGTTCTGCTTGGGGAAAGGCATTGCAGCCCTACGGTACCGAGTGCGAAAATTTCCATGACGAATGTCGGACTGATTTTTTTTAGTGGGCGAAAGTCTGGGCAACTGAAAACCCCGGGGAAGTCAGTCGTACCCGGGGTGGCTTTTTTGATAAAAATTTTTTGGGACTACATTTTATGTTGTTTTGGTTTTGGGGGTTCATTCCCATTGGCATTTTTCATTTTTTTTGTTAAAGATTGTTAAAGTTTTCTTTGTGAAAACTTGTTCTTGTAAAAGTAGTTTTGCTTGGAGCATACACCCTTGTGTATGATGCTTTATTTGCAATAAGTGAAAATGGAAAATTCCTCAGTGAAGGGGCCTGGATTCGTTTCAATTATATTGTGCTTTTCATAAAAATTTTGTAAAAAGAAATGGGGCAAATCCCCCAGGTAGGGGAATGGCATAATTTTTGGGCACGGGGGTCGTTAAAAAAGGGAATTGAAAAAAACGCAAGACGCACGTAAATGAAAAACCTCTTTGGGAGGGGAAATTCATAAGGTTTTATTTTTTTAATTTAAAAAAACCGGGGGTTGTAAAGTATTTTTCAAACTTTGCGCTTTGTAGCTGGGGGTGTCAGCAAATTCCCGGTTTTTTCCCTTTTTTGTACCGTTGTTTTGAGACAATGGTGCATTGTCTTTTTCAAGGGGGAAAATTTTCACGGTCAAAATTCAAAAACAACCAAAGTGTGGGCCTCGCCCGGGCCCCTTAAAAGGGGCCTAAGTCCCCAAAATTTAGGGCATCCCCACCCCCCTTCAAACATCGCCTCAACCCCAATTTGGGGACAAAGGGGGGGGCTTAAAACCCCATCCCCCCACAAGGGCGGTGTTTGGGTAGACAGACAAAACAGCTTTGGGCCCACGCCTGATGTTCCCAGCGAACGAGTCGTAACCCCCTTTGGGTCACTCATCCCGGGCCCAATTTTTTTGGGAAACCCGCGCCTTGTTAGCGGGCGTCGCAGGTTTTAAAAAAGGAAAGGGAAGGGGGGGAAAAAGGGGGGGAGTGCTGGGGGGGTGGGAAAACTAGCTAATCAAATTTAAATGGGCCCAATTGAAAACCCCCAAGAGAGTAAGGCGTGTTGGGGTACTGTCAAGATTTTTAATATCCCCAAAGGAATTAAGGGAGATAACTTCGGGTATCAGGGGTAAAAATACTGACCAATGGTACTCGCCTGTTTTGGACAGATCGGAACGGGATAAGAAGGATGTGAGAGTGAGAGAACGGGAGAACGAAGAAAACGAACAGACAGAGAGAGAGAGGAAGAAGTTCGGGGGAGTAGGCTCTCGCCTACAGGAAGGCAGGGAGATGAGAACGAACAGAGGGAGAGAGAGATGAGGAGGTTCTGGGTATAGTCTCTGCAGGAGAGAAAAGGCAGAGAGATGAAGAGAGAACGAGGGGGAGAACGAACAGAGAGACAGAGAGAGAGAGAGAGGTTCTGGGGTGTAGTCTCTGCAGGAGAAAGGCAGAGAGATGAGAGGAGTGAAGTTTGAGCATTAGCACCAGATATAGTCTGCAAAGGGAGGACTAAAGAGAGATGTGGAGAGAGAGAGTTGCTAACTAATGAAGAGAAAAAGAAAGAAAAGAAAAGGAAAAGAAAAGCAACCATGTCCATTTGATAGAGCAGACTAGGAGAGAGAGAGAGAGTGCAATGCGTTAATGCAGGAAGAAAGAAAGGAGAACAGATCGATGTTGATAGTCACTGTTCCATCTGAACCGGGGGTTCGACCTCATACTTGGCCAGCGCCACTTTCATCGGCAGTCCAACCTGACCAACGCCAGCGGTCTAACCTGACCAGTGCCAGCAGTCCAGCCTGACCGGTGCCAGCAGTCTAACTTGACCAATGCCAGCAGTTGTGTCGTGTTGTGAAAGTGACAGTGAAAAGAAAAAAAAGGAAAAGAAAAAGACAGTGATTCGTGAATAGTTAAGATCACCTGGCCAGGTAAAGTAGAAATCTATTTATACCCGGGTTAGTTAATGATGATTTAGATAAATGATTTTGTGAAGTTCAAGGAAGAGAGAATGTTTTATTTTGTTTGATTCCATATGCATTGATGTTTCTTTCTATGATCATGTGTAGTAAAGTTATAGACTTTACTAGTGGTTTGATGTGACGAATGCACGATATATGAATGAGATTGTAAGCAAGCTGTGAGTGTGTTTGGGCTGTGCGCTAGTCCTTCCTCCATCGACATCACCCGAGGTTTGACACAAAGCATATCATGATAGAAGGTTTATATGGACAGATGATGACATATATTTAGTTGATCCTAGCAATAAACTGAGTGAGTGTTTAGAACAGTTTTATAGACTGTTTGAAGGAACGCAAACACTATTTATTATAGATGACTGTTCGGCAGAAAGAGACATAGTTAAAAAGAGAAACACTTTGTCAAAACTAGCTTTCAGTGGAAGGCATGCTAGGATAAGTGTGTGGATTTTATGCCAAAAATATAACTCAGTTTTAAAAGACTTTAGAGAACAGTTAAAGACTGTAGTGTTATTTCACATGAAAGACAGAGACTCATTTGAAGAATGTTTGCGCGAAAATGATGTTATTGAAAATGATCAGGAAAAACATAGGATTAAACAAAAACTGAAATCTGAAAAGTTTAGTAAATTAGTATTGAAAACGGATAACCCTACACAGTATGTCTGTTTGTAGATAATCGTTATTTTTTGGTTATTAAAGTCTTACTTGTCAGAGAACGTAGAAATACCAATCCTGGGTTACTTTCGCCCGAAACTGGTTGAGGGCGGAAGTGGCCCAGGATTGGTATTTCTACGTTCTCTCGCTGCGTTGTGTGATTGAAGTAGACCCATTGTCCATTCTCCAAATGGACAGCTGGTATCTGCACCATGGGGTGGCGCTCATGCAGGTCAAATCCCAGGAGTCTCCAGGTCGCCTCGATGCTGCCAACGTAGCGGGCATTCTGGTACATTTGGATCTCATCAATGACTGGAGGTTGTTGAGCTGCTCCTTCACCTGCCTGAGTGGCTTCAAGTTGGAAGACGGCTTGGTCTGTGCCCTTGTGGACATACTTCAGGACGTACTTGATGGATTTTATGCTACTGCATATTTCCACATTGATGTGGTAGTTGAACTAATGTAGGAAGTAAGGGTTGTAGGGGACAACCCACTGATTGGTGACGATGATTTCTCTCTGCCCAAGCTTCACAGTCCCAGTATGTCCTCCATCAGACTCCTCGCGTCTCCTGTACTTGGGGTAGCAGCTGTCCTCACCCTGCTCTATGACCCTTCTTGCCTCTCAATCAATTTTACCTCACAATTTTTTTTCGTAATACGAAACACAGTCGATAGAGGGATGCCTGTACTTAATGAACTTACCGATGCATTCTCAATTCCTCGACTGAAGTGCTCCAAAATGACAACTCTGTAGGGGCCGCCATAACCTAGTGGATAAGGCGCTGGACTCATGATCCAAAGGTCGTGGTTTCAAATCCCGGTTTGGTCTTGGAAATTTTCACGTGGAATGTTTTCAGCTCAAATAACCATAGTTCACCCCGACATCCACCCTGGCCCCGCAGGTGTCAGGCTAATGTGACGGACCAGCCGTCTGCATATCCTTGATTTGGGCACGGACGTTAAACCCAACTCAAACATGACAACTCTGTGAAAAGATTGTATTTTCACGATGTATCATGTCTATTGGAGGGCCTCTGGGTTGACAACATTTCTGGTCTCCCTGTTTGGCGCAAGTATAGTCAGTGTTTCTGCGGTTCCAGTTCGTGATGCTGCAACGTAGAACATTCCATGTGTAAAACACGGAACGGTCAGATCTGCACCACGGGATGAAAATGTCTGACCATGGCTCTTGTTGACAGACAAAAATCAGAGGGTATTGCAGAGCATCATAACTTTGGTGTATTTCTGAAATCCTCTGCAGACTACCATCTCTAAATTTAGAAATTAACGGTTTTTAACGGTCAATTTTACGTTTCTGTTCATATTAGTTGTCTATCATTGATCAGCGTGTAAAACTTCACCTGCATACCAAATTTCATCAAGAAAGGTCTAAATTTAGAAAATAACGGATCTTAACGGTTTTTAACGCTCAATTTGAAGTTTCCGTTCGTGTAAGTTGTATATCGTTGTTCAGCGTGTAAAACTGCATCTGTATACCGAATTTCACCAAGAACGGTCTGAATGTATATAATAACGGTTTTTAACGGTCAATTTTAAGTTTCGGTTCGTGTAAGTTGTATATCATTGTTCCGCATTTAAAACTACACCTGTATACCAAATTTCATCAAGAAAGGTCTAAATTTAGAAAATAATGCTTTTTAACGGTGATACCATCTCTAAATTTAGAAATTAACGGTTTTTAACGGTCAATTTTAAGTTTCTGTTCATATTAGTTGTCTATCATTGATCAGCATGTAAAACTTCACCTGTATACCAAATTTCATCAAGAAAGGTCTAAATTTAGAAAATAACGGATCTTAACGGTTTTTAACGCTCAATTTGAAGTTTCCGTTCGTGTAAGTTGTATATCATTATTCAGCGTGTAAAACTGCATCTGTATACCGAATCTCATCAGGAACGGTCCAAATTTATATAATAACGGTTTTTAACGGTCAATTTTTAAGTTTCCGTTCGTGTAAGTTGTATATCATTGTTCAGCGTGTAAAACTGCATCTGTATACCAAATTTCATCAAGAAAGGTCTAAATTTAGAAAATAACGCTTTTTAACGGTGATAAATAACGGTCATAAAAACTATCGAATGACCCAATGCTATCCACAGCATGTCCCTCTGGACTCATGCCAAGTTTGGTGGCGATCCGACGACTCCCTTTGCCGCCAACACCAGAAAAGATTGAATTTTTGATCGTTTTTAGGGGGGTACGTGTTGTTAACGGTTTTTAACGGTCATAAAGAACTGTCGTAGAAACTGTCCAATGACCCTATGTTACTCGGGAGATGTCCCTCTAGGTTCGATGTACCTGTGCAATGTCACAACGGCCATTTGATGAAAAGCAGAGGAAAAAGATGTCTTTGAAACCGTTATAACAGTTTTTTTTAACGGTTTTTAACGGTTTTATTTTTTGAGACATTAGCCCCAAACCATCCTTGGGTCACAACAGACGTACCTGCTAAATTTCAAGAAGATCGGGTTTTAAACAGTTTCTTTTATAGGGTTTGGTGTTTTTAACGGTTTTTAACTGTAGAGAACAGGGAAACACGGATTTAAGCTCACCCGCTCTCAACCGGTCTTAACCGGTTTCGAGCGGCCGCCCTTAAATCCGTGTTTCCCTGTTCTCTGACAAGTAAACCTACAAACAAACATATTGTGTAGGATTGTCCGTTTTCAATACTAATTTACTAAAGTTTTCAGATTTTAGTTTTTGCTTAATCCTATGTTTTTCCTGATCATTTTCAATAACATCATTTTCGCGCAAACATTCTTCAAATGAGTCTCTGTCTTTCATGTGAAATAAAACTACAGTCTTTAACTGTTCTCTAAAGTCTTTTAAAACTGAGTTATATTTTTGACATAAAATCCACACACTTATCCTAGCATGTCTTCCACTGAAGGCTAGTTTCGACAAAGTGTTTCCCTTTTTAACTATGTCTCTTTCTGCTGAACAGTCATCTATAATAAATAGTGTCTGCGTCCCTTCAAACAGTTTATAAAACTGTTCTAAACTCTCACTCAGTTTATTGCTAGGATCAACTAAATATATTTCATCATCTGTCCATATAAACCTTCTATCATGATATGCTTTGTTCCATTTAAGTGTTGGACAGAAAATTACAATATGATCAAAATTATAGCATAAACTGTTTGTAATAGGTCGAGGACAAATATTGTTTTTTCGCAACCAGTCTGCCCACAAATTAATGAACAATGAGGGGTTTTTGTCATAAAGTTTAACTGCTCCATAGTTTTATAACAGAACTTAATCTAATCCAGTTATTGTTTTTATCATGCTCTCTGTTAAAACTTGTTCAGTATAATAAAATCCTATAAGGTCTAAATGTGTAAGATTAATCCAATTCAGTTCTGTAAGATTGTTTCTATTTAGACTAATATTGATTTTGTTGCTTGTTGTTATGACCTTAATATCCTCACCATTGTTAAGAACGACGACGGTAACTTTAAGTTTTTCAACGTCTAAGTTTTGCCAGCTAATTAGAATTCCTTTTAGAAGGACGTCACTGACGCCCACAGCCCCATTCCTCTTCACATCTTTTAAGACAGAAATTTCAAATATTATTGTGAACGTGTCTCCTAATTTCATTTGTGGAATGAATTGTAATTTTGTAGAAGCATCTTTTAAAACCGTTTCTCTTCTGTGGAGGATGTACTGTTTATTTCCATACGGCTTTATTTCAATCTCTTTCCGACTATTGTCATCTGGCATAAGACTTACATGTAAAGGGCCAGAGTTGAATGCTTTTCTGAAACTTTTTTGACGGCTAAAAAATGTAAATGGGCTTATGAATTCAAATTTTATTTCCCATTCTAAATATGGTTCTAAATGCCATTTGAGGTCAGGTTTTCGAACTATTTTATATTCGATACTGGCCAGCATTATTTGCTTCTACATTGCGTAGTTGTTCTAGTTTAGGAAACTTTTTGCTGTCGCCAACCTCTTTGCGTTTATAATCACCATCTTCAGTGTACTCAAAACCATACAAAGTGCCTATTTCACCATTCTGTTCAAAGTCCGCAACATCTGCAAGGTCTTTTAATTCTAAAGTTATACACCTCACAGGCGCTAATGTAACTCCTGATTCTTCTGGCCCACGCGACATTTTTTAGTACAACTTATTATTTTATTTCCAAAACAATGTGCAGGTTATCACATTTCACGACTTTTCCTGTTTTGTCTTTGATTTTTATATTAAATGATCCGACCCTCCCACAAACTAATCTTTTAAACTGTAAATTAGGGAATTTTATAATTTCATAATCGCAATATGCAGCTTTCCCTGACGGAAGAGCTCTTAAAACAGTTGAGGGCCTTCCATCATATAAGTTTTCATCAGTGCTCAGCTCATCCAAATGAACATAGAGTAATGAATGTAATGCAAGATCGAGCGGATTTTCCCCCTCATAAGTAGTTTTGTTTGGTGTAACTCTAAATCTATGATTGTCAGCTGCAAAGCCTAACATTTTAGCTAGCTCTTTATCAAAATAGTAACCTGCTTCTTCTTCAGACTTGAATGTTAACATTGTTTTTAGATTTGCATTGTTAAGTTTGAGAGTAATGTCGAAGTTACTCATTGCTTCTTTTAGTGAGCAAAACCCGTAATAACCATCAGGTATTGTTAACTGGCTAACTTTGGCCCCTGTTTTGTCAAGTTTTAGAATCTATTATTCTCCTTGGATTCACTTATATTAAACCATACGACTTTGTAAAAAATTTCATGAAGTGCAACCATTTTGGTTCCGCAATCGTTATTAATAGCATGTTCTAAAAACGAAGGACGGTCTTGAGTTGTTATTGTTACAAACATTTTTTAAACGAAATAAAAATGAGTGCATTCAAATATACTAATGCAAAATATTCTGTTGGGCCGCACTACAATCTTAAAAATATAACAACTGATACTCTTGACATTTCTGTGACTCAGTCTGACGCCTTTCAAGTAAAGGTGAGTACTCCATTGAAGAGCTATCTTAACCCTCCTATTAAAAACGACCACATCCCAAAAGTGTGGTTCAGTCATCCGATGCAGTTTTATCAGAACCAGTTAAACTTTGCTGTGTTTTGTGCATCAACTGGGTGTGGAGTGTCGTATGCTGATCACTTAAATCATCCTGATCCTTTGGTGAGGTCAGTGTACAGATTTCATTTTTATTACACCTTCAGACGTATTTTGACTGAACTGCAAGCGCCATTGCCAAATGACAAACCGTTTAATCCATTCAGCAACAGAATAGACATGAAGGCTTTTGAAAGGATCTGTAACGAATTTAATATTAAGGCTAAGACAGACTTTAGACAAAAGTTGGATCTTAATCATGGTTTAGGCACCCCTTATTTTTGGGGCGTGCACAGAAAGTATAACTATGACTGGAATCCTCCTTACACATCTTTCTCTTCAGGCACAGCTGTTCACCTAGGGTCCATAGAGCAAGAGCACAAAACAGCATGGACAACATTTATTTTAGACACTTCTAAGGGCCTAACTAAAGCAGGAATAGAACGAATAAACGACTCTGTTCGTACTTACGTTTGGTGTTTGCTAGGCTCGCAAGCACAAACGAGATCGAGCATAACAGATCCTTCTACTGGTTTTGACGCGCAAAAACAATACTTAGCAAATTTAGAGGACGCCATTAATTCTGCAGTTGATTTGCCTTCAAGTATTAAAAGGTACCAAAATGTTTTACAATACGCAAGATCAAAATAGTAGACTGTGCTGTTGGCACTGGTTTATACATGCTGCCTTCTGACCTCAGACTCCAGATAGGAACAATAATAAACTACAATAATGAAATCCTTGTGGCAGGCAACGAACAGAAGGTCGGAAAAAACGAAATAAATTCTGAGCCAGTAATATTGCAAGCAGTAAACAAAAAAGTCGACCCCCCAAGAATAAGTCACCCCAACCCCCGGGGTCCAAACCCCAAGCCCGTCAAAAAAAAATAATGACCATGAAAAATAAAAACAGCACTTTTGTTGTATTAACGGATAGTTTATTTTGGTCTTTACTTAAAAAATTTTAACCCAACTATAAAAACTAATGTCCATAATGTCGGCCAAAAAGCCAATACTTTGCTCGCATAGCAAAACCCCAGCTAACAATACCCCCAAATTTTTCCGGTAAAGCATCTCGGCTTACGGCTAATTTTTTTAATAAATCCGCAAGATGTGAAGCTTTTTTTTTTAACCCACGATTTATTAGGGGGCGTGGAGGTGATGGGGGGTGGGGGCACGACCCAGGCCCCCGCCCCCGAAATACCATCATAGTGTACTTTTGAAAAACCAAGGCCTTTATAATTTAAATAATGTGACCCTTCTCTAAACAGTGTTCGTTTTCTTTTCTGCATGTCGTTCTTAAAAAATTTTTTGGGAAGTTTCTCTTATTCGCTCACTTGAGTTCGAAATTGTTCTGGGTTAGTAACAACACTTCTAGCCCTTGCGATCTTTCTTTTTCAAGATCTTTGTTTTTGGGGTTATTCTTTCTTTAATATGGGCCCAAAGTTGGCTCATCACCCCAAACGAGTTTTTCTTTTCTCTTTTATATGCTATCTATTTCACCCATTTTGCTAAATTGTTTTTTAAATTTCCCTCTAAGGGTTTAAAGCTGATAAGGGGCCGCATTTCTCACGGGGGACGGTGAGCGTGAATAGTTTTTTAATCTGTTTTTCAAAAAAGGGTTTTGTTTTATTGCATTTTTTAATTCGTCTGCTGATTGATTTAATTTTTTAAATTTCCATGTTTTGCTTTTGGTTATCGTCGGGATTTTCCGCAGTGTTTTTTAAAGTTAAAAACTCCTCCGCCAAAAATTTGGGCCAAAAAAACCGGGGCGTTTTGACCCACTGATCTTTGTATAATTGTACCTTGGGCAAAAAAATTTTGATGGGTCGGGTTTGGGTTTTGTAACCCGAAAAAGCGCCTTGATCTTTTTCACAGAAAATGACCATCTTTATTTCAAAAAACATTTTGGGGGCTATAAATTTGGGGGGTTCTTGACTAAACTTTGGAAAAAGATCTGACCTTAGGTTCTGTTTAATTCATGCCACATTGAGGCCGTTGAGCGATGTTGTTCAACGGCTCATTTTCTCATGTCGTCTCAGGGTCAAAAACATCATAACTTTTTTTCCCCCCAAAGCCTCCCATTTTTAAATAATTAATTTTTATTTGGGTTTATAAAAGCCAAGCATTGGGTTTAATTTTTGACCCGCATAGAAGACTGAAAAAGCCCTTTGGCGTGAAGGAAATAAACGGGAAAATTTTCTGTTTCCCAAAAAATCCATCTACTAATTGATGAGATCAATTTTTACTGTCAAATTTCCAGACCTAGGGGAAGAATGATTTTGCCCCGGTCTGCGCAACTTTCTTTCAAAAAAAACTCGAATCAGCAACAACCCCAAAAAGGGGCAGTTGTCCACAATTTGGGCGGCAAACGTTAAGAAATTTCTATAAAAATTTGGGGGGAAAAAAATTTTTTTTACACAATGCAGACAATTTTTAAACCCATTTATCTATGGCAATGGGAAAGAAAAAGGGGTGACTTTGCGTTTCGAATCGAAAATGAAGAAGCATAAAAAAATAGAAAAGGCGCCGCAATGTTAAAGACGGCAAAAAGTATGTACTGTAAATTTGCGATGGAAATCGCTTTTTATTTTCCCCTTTGATTTTGGTTTTTAAGTGCCGCGCCGTACTATCAAGGGATTTAAAAACAGATTGTCATAGAACTACTTTTTAATGAATAAAACGGTTTCAGATCACAGACACCGAAGCAAAGTACGCATTTTTGACATCTCGTTTGAGTTTTACGTTGTTGACCCTAATTTAGCAGGCGATTTAGCAACAATACAGTAAAATTAGCAATAAATTTTCGAAAAAGGGGATTCTCAACAACATATCCCAGAAGCAGGGCAGACACAAAGGAAAATTTTTTTTTAGTGCGCAGCAAAAATCGCTTAAAAGGATTTTTAATGCTGGTGAAATGAAAAAACCTTCAAAAGAGGAAGTGAAAATTTATTAAATCCTAAAATAAAGAAAGTACAAAGTTCGTTTAGGTAGCCCAAACCCAAAACTACGCTAGCGGGGTTAAACCTTATCACCCCCTTTTTACGAATAAAAATTGTTGGAGGTGGGGGGTGTAGAAACCCAAAAATAGACCTTGGTCTAAAGATCACACCTTACAATGTTAGGCTTGATGATTATTTTAAAAACAAAAACGGTTTAAAGGGGTTTTACCTAAGATCGACAGAGGATAATCATTGCATGGAAATGGGAGAACGTCAAAGCGGAATAAACACAAATTTAAAAGAAAAGATGCGAAAAACCGTTATGTACATTTGTTTTTAAAATTATGCGCAGTTGAATATTCAAAAACAGTTAAAAGATATCCCAAAACTAAATTTTTTTTTTTTAAAAAGGGTTTTTCGGTTTACCGAAAGTGCCTACAGCGCCGGGTCCCCCAAAAAAAAGAATAGTAGAAAACCCCCGGATAAAAAACCCTTTTTATTAACAAAAATTCCAAATGCAACAAAAACTAGAGCAAGACCTTTCAAAAAACGCAAAACCAAACGAAGGTATTTTGTGCCTTTAATGCTGTTACTTGTTTTAAAAGGGGCATCGTATTTGTGCTCTATCAGCAGGGAAAGAGTGTAGGCCTCTTAGCAACAGGGGTTTGGTGCCCGCGCTTTAAACCCCTAGGAGGGTTTTTTTAGCTCTTGGCCTGTGTTCATTAGCTTTAAATGCGCTGGCAAAAAATAAAAAAAAAAACTCCAAAAGCACACAGCTAAGGGTTTAACATAACAGCTAAACTTAGTTCGTTCAAACTGACAAAAATAAAGCGCTAGTTGACTCAAACATCACGGACGAAGAATTTAGTCGTTTACAGGCCGATTTTGATGACTATAAAAAGACAAAAGTTTGATCTTCAAAGAAAGGCGAGGGCAAGTTTTTTCTCAACAGCCAGACGCGAGCAGATAAAAAAGGAATGCTTAAAAAAGTAAACTAAACATTAAACTCTGTTCTAAACAGCTCACATTAACAACGCCAAAGGGTGTTTATACTTTAGTTTATGAGTCCAAGCACAAAAGACGTCGATATTGATTCTGATTAAGAATTTTTTTTAATTTAAATAAATATTTTGAGTTAGAAAAGAACTCAACATGATAAGATATATGAAGGACAAGACGAATTGTTTGAAGGAATGCTTGAGGAGAGCGTTTGTCAAAAGCTTTAAAAAGATATTGATCTAGAAGTCATTGATCCGCAAACGTACAGGCAAGCGTTGGTCATGCTATTTCTCAAGTTCCAGGTAACTAACAATAGACCCGCCAGTTAAAGTAATGTTAGCTGTTTTAATCGACTATGGAACAATAAAAGAAAATCTAGAAGTCTGGGTCTCGACTAAACAAACAGGTTATTCTTTCTCGTAATGACTTAACACCAGGTTTGGGCAGACGAACTGCTTACGCAGTTTGATGTGGCCGCTGAAGAAGCCAAAATGAGAGGCTCTGGTTGGTCAGGGGGCGAAGTCTTAGAGATTAGATTAAACAGGCTAAGTATGCGCCGATTGTAGGCAGGGCTTACATTCCACTACCCCAGCATTGGTAGCGAAAAGAGCAGTTCTAAACATAAAGAATTCAGACAACAAATGTTTTATGTGGTGTGTTCTTGCAAAGCTGCATTACGCCCGAAAAAAACGCAGAGAGAGTGTCTAACTATAAACCCTTTACTCAATGATCTTAACTTTAGTGGAATACCCTTTCCTGTTAGCGTGGATTCCATTGATCAGTTTGAAGAACAAAACAAACCAATAACTGTTAATATCTACACATGGGATGAGGAACCAAATCTACTGCCTTTTTAGAGTGTCCAAAAACAGTCCATCGTTTGGCGAACCAGACAAAAGCCATGTGGACTTACTCCTAATGTTTTCACCAACAGGGCTACCGCATTACACATTGATACGAACAATGAGTAGATTATTAGCGCATACTTCAAAGCAAAAAAATAAACAAGAATTCTGTAAAAAAGTTTAACAGAATTCCATCTGTTCAAGCCGCGAGTGAACAATATAAAAACATTGTAAAAGTTCTGTAGACTGTAATACAAAAACTAATTACACCCCCACCCGGATCTAAAGTTAGTTTTAAGAACTGGAAACGGCTGCAAAATTCTCCATACGTATTTTTCGCAGACTTCGAGTCGCTTATTGTTCCTTATGAAGGGGCCAGCGCCACAAAAACTTCGGAAAACAGTCTTAATGAGTAATCTCAGATTTGTTCATTCGCTTTCGTTATTGTCAGGTCGGAGGGCGCTCATTAAAACGCCGAATTATATAGAGGACCAGATGCGGCTAGATTTTTACAGCGCATGCAGCAAGTGCGTAATGATTGTTCTAATAATCAAATTTATCTGAATCAAGTGACGCCTGAAGACCAACAACAGTATGACTCAGCCACACATTGTTGGTTTTGCGGTTTAGGCCTCTCATCAGACGCAGCAAATCCGAAGGTAAGAGACCATGATACATTAGGGGAAAGTTTAGAGGAGCAGCACACAGTAAATGCAATCTTCAACTAAAGTTTGAACCAAAGACATGGAAGCTGCCCATCTTCTTTCATACTTGCGAGGTTACGACTCTCATCTTATATTGCAAGCAGTAACCAACGCCTTCAAAGTGTCATGCATTCACAGTCATCAGAAAAGTACATGTTTTCACTTTAAATAAACATGTCTTTTTATGACTCTAGCAGCACATGATGGGTTCATTAGAGTCCTGTCTATGTCCTTAAAGTCCTGCCCAATAACGAAGAATATTTGACCAACTCTTGTTAGAAAGGGCGTTACCCTTATGAGTACATGAACAGTTGGGAAAGGTTTGACGAAGAAACACTTCCTCCTAAAGGCGCGTTCTTTTCTAGCCTTAGAGGAAAGGACATCAGCGATTCTGATTACAGCATGCTCAAGATGCGTGGCAGAAGTTAGAGTGTAAAACGATGGGAACTATCATGATTCCACTTGATGGCTGATACATGTTTGTTGGGGGATATTTTTTGAAAATTTAAATAGAAAGACCTGCATGAAACATTATAGCCTGGATCCCGCGCATTACATTTCTGCGCCCGGATGAGTTGGGATGCTTTCTTAAAGTTTACTGGAATACAGATTGATTTATTTTCAGATTTACCAATGATTCAGATGATTGAAAAAAGGATTGCGCGGAGGAATTAGTATGGCGTCGCATCATTATTGTAAAGCAAACAACAAAAACTTGGACGACTATGATCCAAGTAAAAGGTCTAACTTTTCTCATGTATTTAGATGCAAACAATCTGTATGGATGGGCTTATGGCGCAATCACTTCCATTACGCAACTTTAAAATGTACACAGAAGACAATCCGAAAAATATTCAAAGAGCATTAAAGTGTTTGAGCAGTTTAACGCCCATCAACATCGGGGCTTTATTCTAGAAGTTGACTTAGAATATCCCATGAATCCATGACCAAAATAATGACTACCCAAATTTGCGGCAGAAAGTCTAAAGATGAAACAAGAGGCCGCCCTAAACTTGTGCCAATCTTCGAAGCAAAAAAAATTATGTCGTCATACAGACTTCTACAATTTTATTTAAGACACGGTTTTGAAGTTGCAGTGTTCATCGTATAATTTCTTTTGATCAAGAACAGTTCATGAAACCATACATCATGAAAAACACGATCTTAGAACTAAATCCACAGATGCTTCAGAAAAAAAACTTTTCAAACTGATGAACAACAACTGTTTTGGAAAGACTATGGAGAATCCGCACAAACGCAAAAATGTCAGATTGGTCACCAGAAGAACGAAGCAATTAAGCTGACTTCAAAGCCAAATTATCAGGACTTAGAAAGATTTCATGATCAGCTTTTTGGCATAATGATGAAAAAAAAGAAAAAAAAATCAAATTGGACAAAACCTGTATTTATTGGGTTTACTGTTTTAGAAATTTTCAAAGCTTTTGATGTTAGAATTTCTTTATGACTACTTCAAACCCTCGTTATCCAGAGTCCAGGTACTTTACCAGATACAGACAGCTTTGTTATAGATATCCCTACTGAAGACATCTATAAAGACATGGAATCGAAGTGGCTAAAGGACATGCGGGATGGTATGATACATCTGATTACCCTAAAGATTGCCTTTACAAATTTATCCGTTTAATAAGAGGTTTTAGGAAAGATGAAGGATGAATTATCCGGAGGGGTTGATTAAGGAGTTTATTGGTTTAAGGTAAAAAGTACAGTATTTCGAGCCAGGAGAAAATCATTAAGAAAGCAAAAGGAATATCTCGCAGTGTTGTGCAGTCAAACATATCGCATGACAACTACAAAAAAGCATTGTTTGTCAATAAGACTTTCATCATGACAACGTAAAACCTGCGATCTAATCTACATTAGATCAAAACAACGGTTGTACAAAGAAGTCATTAGTAGAAAAAACACAAAACGTGGTTTGTTAATCCAGAGTTTTCATATGCAATCGGGCACTGGGAACAGCGTAATTATATCTTCTTCGGGTATATATTCAGGCCCATATTTTTCATCAACTTTATCTTTAAAATCAATCATATCATCCTCCCCAAATTTAGACAAATTTTTTCTCATGTTTGCTTGATGCGCTTGAATATTTTTTATTATTTCAAGATATTCTTTTCCCCATGTTTTTATAATCAAAATTTTGGGGTTTTGGGTTGTAGGTGATCTGGATGCATTGCTATGGCTGATGAACCCTCGCAAATGTTGCACTAATAGCAGAACTCAAATCAAATGATTCCCGTATCAGTTCGAAGGTCTTTTCCTTTATCATTCTTGTTTCATTCTGCGCTTCCTTCTGAGCTTCCATTTTAAACTCAAATATATTTACGTAAATTAACTAAGCAACTGGAACTGTGTCTGGTGGGATTATCTGCAGTTCTTCTTTCACAAAAGATCTTTGAGGAGCTGGTTGTTTTGTTGTGTCAGTTTCTCGTAAATAATACACGGGCGGATTCATCTTTACAATTCTTTTTATTTCATATGGATCAACACTCCAAACTGGATCGGTTGCCCTGATGCGAGTGTCCCCTTCTGCTTCCCCCGGTAAATAAAGGTACCTTACTTTCAATCCAAATGGTAATAGTTTGCCGGATGAACTGACGTCTCCTTCAACAACATTTATTGTTTTTCTTTTGATTGCTTGTACTGGTTTTAGCCCTTTAAATTCTTCATTATTCATTGCGCGCAAAACTGAGGGCAATCTTCTAACCCATTCTGTGTTGCGAGAATTGTCATCAGCTCTCTGTGATACTGGTAGGAGAAAAGTCTTTCAGCTAACTGTTTGTTAAATGTTTTCAACTAAAGCCTGTGATCTGTGAACTCCTGGAATGCCTCTTTTAATGGTAACTCCTATGTTTTAACAATAATTGATTCACTCGCCCTTTAAATTCTTTTCCATCATCGACTTGAATCATGCGAGGATAATTTAAAGGGGGCCCCGTTGGTATATCAGTTGTATGGCAACAGCAACAGCAGAAGCACTCTTTTGTGTTAAAGGGTTTCTGCATCTTTGTATCTTGAAGCTATGTCAATGACTGTGAGTGCGTACTTAAATCTTTTCGTCTAATCGTATCATGGGGTAAATATAGAAGATCCATTTGATGGGTGTCGTTCGGTATTGTATTCACAAAGTGTGGTCTTTGTATTCGTCTAGGGGCAGGTAAATAAATTTGCCAAATCGCTTGTTTAGATAAAACCCTTCTTTTGCTGTTTGTTCACTGACTCCCGCTGCTTGGCTTAGCTTTTTTATTGCCGTGATTCCCCTTCCAATATCCTTTGGCGAATAATAGATTTTGTTTATTTTTTATTCAGCCAATATATGCGCAACAAAATACACAACGGTCATACCAAAGACGATAAACACGATTTCTTGCATCTTTTGTTTTTCTGATGGTTGATAAAAGTCACTGAATTTTGGTGGGGCAATGTCTCGATTGGTTTGCCTGTTACTAGATAATACTCTTTTATTGCTTGTTCAACATCTTTAAATGTGTAAGCTGCATGTCCTTGTTTTTTCAGTGTGTTATTAATAAAATCTAACTGTTCAATTCTTGCTTTTCATAGGCGTCTTGTGCTGCAGCTAGTTGCTCCACAGCTTGTTATGTCTTTTTCCTCGCCGTCATCCCGTAGTTTACTAAATGCATAATTACTTCCGCTAAAAACAAGCGCATTCCACACAGCGCCGCCTATCATCATTACGAGTGAAGCCATTTTTTATAAATGTATTTTTTTTACTATTTATATTCTCTGGAATTATTCCTTGCTTAACTAGAAAATCTTTCGTAGCAAATGAAGCTGCAATGATAGCAATCAGTTTTGCTGCATCCTCAAGTCTAGTTTGCCAAGATCTGCTGGTTTAATTTTTAACAAGCCTTTACCAAGCATTGTGTATCCTACACTTAGGCCCCCAATAACAGCTGAATGGTATACAAGGTTGGTAACAGTTTTTTTCGGCGCTCATTTTAAAAAATAAAATAATTATAATTAATAAAAACATGAACACCGATGATTCTACTAAACCTTCCTGAACTTATGATTACAAATGACCAGGTTGATGAGCAAGCTATTATGCCCAAAAAGGAAAGGCTGTATTCTTTGGCAGCAGTGGAAAAACAAAACAGTTCCTCGGAACTGAATTCAGCATAGAACAGATTCAATAGATGTCGCCGCAAGACATTATAAAGTATCACAACAGGTATGAAGCGCAGCTGGGGTCTAGAATGGTAAAAAGTGTGGGGCAAACGGTTCTTAGTTTGTACACTAAACTAGTCAGTAGATTTGCTCCCATTGATTCTGAACAAGATCTTACATATGATTTAACGCAAGATCCAGTTTTAACAAAGTCATTAGAGTCTCTAAGCTGTGATTTATATTACAGATTTGGAACATTGTTATCGCCGTTAATCATGGGATTTAATTACTTTTAATCATATAGATTTATTTCCCTTCAAAATGAACGAGCCGGAAAATCATCAGAACCAGAATCAGGAAACATTGAATCAGGTGGAGAAAGTAACCAAGCCAGAAAATCAGCAGAATCAGAAACACTGAATCAGGTGGGGACCAGTGAAAAGCATCCTCATCCTGGGCGTGTTTAAAGCAGGAAAAAAATTAGCAGAGTGGAACAGACAAAAAAAATAATGTTACAGAATATAACTCATAATGAAAAACATAACACCGCCAACGCCAAAACAAGTTGATTCAATGCCGGCTCCAAAACAAGAACAAGTTAATTCAAGGGCACCAAAGTCTTCATGGAATATTGAACTTAAAACTGTTGCCATTTTTGGCGCCCTTGCTGCTGCTGGGGCAGTTATTACGGTTTATAAAATATATAAAGAATGGCAACAAAAACAAAAGCACCAAAAAAATCTGAACCATTAAATACAGAAGACAACAGCACGCCAGCACCGCCAATAACAAAAAATCATTTTGATCCATTAAGATGGAATAATATTTTAAGAACTTAATTTTAAATTTTTTGATAAAAATAGATCATGGCGTATTATAAAATGATGAAGTCAATAAATAAAGACATGGAGTCTATAAAAGACATTTCCATAGACCAGAATTGTAATCAATGCGGTTGCTTAGGATGTAAGAACTTCATTAAGATCTATGCTGACCAATCTCGCGCTAAGGCGTTAAGCAAGACATCCTCGACGATGACGCGTTTTTTGAGGCGTGTGTGTACTATATTAGACATTTACTATTTAAGATAAAAACATAGATTGTATTTTTTGATAATTATAAGATAACTTAAATAAGAACTTGGTTGTACTTAGAGGATAACTTAGTTATGATCTTAGGTTGACTTGAGTAAGAACTTGAGGATGACTTGAGGACAACTTGAGTAAGAACTTAGAAGTGACCTGAGGATGACTTGAGTAAGAACTTGGGGATGACTTGAGGATGACTTGAGGATGACTTGAGGACAACTTGAGGACAACTTGAGGACAACTTGAGGACAACTTGAGTAAGAACTTGAAGTGACTTGGGGTCTTGGTGGTGTGACTTGGGGTGACTTGAGTTAAGAACTTAGTGACTTGAGTGCATGCGTGGGGTGGGGGCAGGGTGGGGGTGAGCATGCGTGGGGTAGGACAAAACACACAAACACCAACAAACAAACAAGAAGTGGAACTACTAGGGCCACTTCTTGCTTTGTAACTAAACAGGTTGTGTCCCGCGCGCACCTCAATCAACTAGGCCAAGTGATCACACTGGGGTCGTTTGGCCTAGTTTTGCTGCTGTGCTTTGCAGGTCAAGCGATCACACTGGGGTCGTTTGGCCTAGTTTGCTGCTGAGCTTTGCAGGTTCAAGTGATCCACTGGGTCGTTTGGCCTAGTTTGCTGCTGAGCTTTGCAGGTCAAGTGATCACAGTAGGGTCGTTTGGCTAGTTTGCCGCTGTGCTCCTCTTTTCTCAACCAGGCTTGCAACTGCTTTGGCAGAGTTACAGCAGTAATTGCTGTAGCCGAGCTTTATGGCGGCTCTAATCGCCAGTAGTAGTACATCCGTCATTGTATATTTTGGAGCATTTATATGGAGATAGTGCTGGCCACACACTACTCCTCTCCATACTGGTAGATGTACTAAGGTCTGCCTATCTAATTTGTTTGCCAGAACCTCCGAAAATCGTCATTCTGTTGCATAAGTTCAATGATAGTTTGACGCTTGCTGCACAGTTCATTTATACTGATACCTAGCTTGTGAAATTTAGGATAGTTATAAAAACACACAGAAAGTTGAATAAGTTTTCTAGCATACGAATCAGACATGTTTACCTCCGCCTTAAGAAAGAACGCCATGTTTGATGCGTTTTTGTTTTTTAAACATGGCTTTAGCTGTCTCAAGCCAGCGCCCAACAATCAACGCGTGATGGATTGTTTTTTCCTTGCCAACTTTCAACAATGCAGCGCCATTTTTTAAAAAAGGAACCATCTCATCGATAGTCAAACACGTATTGAAATTGTCTGTATCTTGGTCAACAATATTGCCTTCAACGTTTTCATTTCCTTGAACCAACAAACCTTGAAGATAGTCGTTCATTTCCAAAGCAGTCGGTTCACTTTTTTCTTTTTCTACACCTTCTAAAAAGCAATGCTTCTTTTCGGTTTCGTTGGTAGAGAACATGGTTCGCCTAGTTCCTTTTTTGACAAATACTCTAACATACAGTTAAAGTAAAACTTGTGGTCTTGAATAGCACAAGCCTGTTCTTCGGTAAACCTGTTAGACATTGTTAAAATAACAAAAACACAATAGTCACTAAGCACAGTAAAACACGTCCTCCCTGGACAGCTCTCTGCAAAACTCTGTGAAAAGGTGGGGCAAAACCAGCCTTGCTGACTGTGTTACTATAAAAAACCTTTTCCCCAGCGTGACATTCCATGGCCACGCTGGAGGTTGCCGTCAGCTAATTACAGGTAACCCACCTGTTTGGTGTCTGACACTGCCTGATACACTCAGCTAATTACAGTTAATTACGGGTCCTGCCGCTAACTGACACCACCTGAGAGAGAGAGAGAGAGAGAGAGAGAGGAGATCAATCGCACCATCTTGGTCAAGCCATACATAATATCCAGATTTTAGGTAGGATTTCTCCACTCTATGTTTGTTTAGTGAATTAGTATTAAAACGGATAACCCTACACAATATGTTTTGTTTGTAGGGTTTACTTGTCAGAGAACAGGGAAACACGGATTTAAGGGCGGCCGCTCGAAACCGTTAAGACCGGTTGAGAGGGGTGAGCTTAAATCCGTGTTTCCCTGTTCTCTACTGTTATACATAACGTTTTTAACTGCCAAATAACGGTCCTAATTTTAGAGAAGTAGTCCTGTACCTGTGCAATGTCACAACGGCTATTTGAAGAAAAGCAGAGGAAAAAGATGTCTATGAAACCGTTATAACAGTTTTTAACGGTTTTTAACGGTTTTATTTTTTTAGAGATTAGCCCAAAACCATCCTCGGGTCACAACAGACGTACCTGCCAAATTTCATTACAATCGGTTGAGCCGGTTTTGAGTCTATAGCGTACACACACCACACACACACACACACACACACACACACACACACACACACACACACACACACACACACACAGAATTTGCCATTTATATATATATATATATATATATATTTATATATATATTTATATATATATATTATATATATATATATATATATATATATTATATTTATAATATATATATGAACAAAATAAAAGTGTTCTTTAAAAATCTGAAGGTGCTCAACCCCTTGGGGAGCAACATCTGTTAAGAATTTTTAAACAAATGAACTGTTAAAATCAACAAGCTTGTTTCGAACCTCTCGCTCTCCTCAGAGAGATAAATAAAGGGTGAAAAAAGGGGGGAGGGAGGGGAAAGGGGAGGGGGGCGGGGGAAAGTAGCAGAGACATAAAGAGAGGACCCAAAGAAGGACCTAAAGCAAGGGGGGGGGGGGGGGTATGTGGGGAGGGCGAGAGGGAGGAGGGAGGCTGTGTGAGAGAGGAGAATAGTTGAGGTCAAAAGTAGAGAGAAAGGATAGTAAGAGGGAAAGTAAAGAGAAGGGACGACACGGGGAAGGAGCCCTTCAGAAGACGACAGAAAAGGAACCAGGACAGAGGAGGCGTGGGAGCAGAAGGAAAGGGGGAGGAGGGGGAAGGGAGGGGTAGAAGGGGGGGGTGAAAGGGGGAGGGAAAAAAGGAGGGGGGGTGAGAGAAGGGGGCCAAGGAAGGTAGGAAGGAGAGGGATAGATACAAAAGTAAGTGAAAAGAAAAATAAATGAATAAATAAAAGAAAATAGAAAAAAAACACACAAAAAGACAGGAGACTGGGGAGCTAACCCTACTCAAAACTCCTGCAAAAGATGTAGGCTCTCAAACGATCATTCCAGTAGGCGCTAGGCTCTACGGTCACGAAGAGGCCACTGATGCAGACCAACCATGCACAGGTAAGTACTAAACGGGTAAGGGAATAATAATCATTGTCCACCTGATTTGGCTCGGGAAAAAGAATACACAGAATTTGCTAAGTTTTTTCATTGATACCCGCTGGATTTCTGGTGCCCAGTTTTTGAATCAGGTGAGACTCCATATCCTTCCTGTCTCCAGAGTCACTAGTTTTCACGAGCCACAAGCCCTTCACTCTTGCATTGTGCGCGGAATGGCTGGGGAGTTGAAGTGCTTGGCTACTGGTTTGTCCCTGTTGTATTTAATGTCAGCGAGGTGTTTTCCTTTAATCTGACAGTCAAAGTGCGTCCGGTCTCGCCGATGTAAAGTTTAGAGCAAACGGTGCAGTGGGTGATGTAGATCAGGTTAGTGGTTTGGCAGTTGAAGAATTTGGAGACAGTCATGGGGTGAACTGGGTCCTTTCACTTCAATGGCAGTGCAGATGAAGGGGCAGGTCTTGCAGTTGGGCAGATTGCACGGCTTGTGCCTACAGAGGAATTTACGTCTGTGAGGCTGGAGACTGGAACGCACAAGCATGTCACGGATATTCTTGTCCCGTTTGTAGGCAACTAGAGGGGGCTGGGAAAAAAATTATAGCCGAATGGGCACAAGACTGAAGGATGTTCCAGTTGGTTTGGAGAATTTTGCGCACCTGGTGGACAGAAGGGGGGTAGAGCAGGCTGACAACAGTCTTCTCTGGTTGATTCCTGAGGTTCGGTTTCCCAAACTTGTGGCGGGTGATGACTGGGCTTTCTGGAAGCACGTCAAGATGTCTTCGGGTAGTGGCATCAAGGAAAAACTGTTTCATTCAAGGGCTTTTACATCAAGACAGAGTCTCAGAGCAGAGTCTGCGAGCTCAAGAATGAGAATAGGTATGCTTTTGTACTGGATTATGTACGATCTGTAGTCGAGAAAAGAGTGTGATCCGTAGGTTTTTATGGAAAGTGAGATCCCTATCAGTGATGGAGAGACTTCAAGGAAAGTATGCACCCCTTAATTTTTGGGCGTGCACAGAAAGTATAACTATACTGGAATCCCTCCAGTACAACATCGTTCTCTTCTCTTCAGGCACAGCTGTTCACCTAGGGTCCATAGAGCAAGAGCACACAACACATGACAACATATATTTTAAGACCACTTCTAAGGGCCTAACTAAAAGCAGGAATAGAACGATTAAACACTCTGTTTCGTACTTACTTTTGGTGTTTGCTAGGCACGCAAGCACAAACGAGATCGAGCATAACAGATCCTCTACTGGTTTGACGCGGCAAAAACAAAATACTTAGCAAATTTAGAGACGCCATTAATTCTGCAGTTGATTTGCTTAAAGTATTAAAGGTACCAAAATGTTTTACAATACGCAAGATCAAAAGTAACTGTCTGTTGCACTGTTTATACACTGCCTATCTGACCCAGACTCCAGATAGGAACAATAATAAACTACAATAATAAATCCGGTGGTCAGGCATACGAACAGAAGTCGAAAAAACGAAATAAATTCTGAGCCATAAATGCAAGCAGTAAACAAACAACAAGTCGACCCTCCAAGAATAAGTCCATCCCAATCCCCGGGTCCAAAGCCCATAGACCGTCAAAAAAAATAATGACCATGAATATGAAAAGACAGCACATTGTTGTGAATTAACTGCATAGGATTACTTGGTCTTTATCTTACAAAATATTAACCCAACTATTAAGAGAACTAATGTCCATAAGTGCTCGGCCATAAAGCCAACTACTTTGCTCGCAGTAGACAAAGCCCGCTAACAATACCCCCTAATATTCCGGTAAAGCATCTAACGCTTTTACTGGCTAATTTTTAAATAAATCCGCAAGATGATGAAGCTGTTTTTATTACTCCCACGATTTATTTAGCAGAGAAGGGAGTGATGGCGGTGGAGCACTGACCCAGACCACCGGGGCCGGCCAGTAATAGCATCACTAGTGTACTTCTTGCAAAACCTAAGGCGTTATAACGCTTAATAAGTGACTCCTTCTCTCTAAACATTCGATCGTTCTGCAGTTCGTGTCTTCATATAAAATTCTTTGGATAGTTCTCTTATTGCTGCTCAACTTAGTTTACGTATTTGTTCCTCTGTTAGTAGACAACACTTCTAGTCTTGCTGATCTTTCTTGTTCAAATCTTTTAGTCGTTGTTTATTCTTTCTTTAATATCAGGCCCTATAAGTTGCGTCATTCATCCACAACAGAGTTTTTCTTTTTCACTTTTATATGCTCATCTATTTCCACACCAGTTGCGTTATTTTGGTTTAATTCGCCCTCTAAGGTTCTAAACAAATCAAGGGCCGCTATTTCTCAACTGTACGTGAGTCGGGTATAGTCTTTAATGCTGTTCTTCTGGAAAACTGGATTCCTGCTTTCTATTGCATTTATTATTTCTCTGCTATTGATTTAAATTCTTTAAGTTCCATGTTTTGCATTTTGTTATCTGTCGGTAGTTCCTGAAGTGTGTTTTGAAGTCTAAAACTGCCTCCCCCCTTAATTTCGGCCATAACAAGAACCAAGGCGATTTTTGATCTTTTCACACAGGAGTCTTTGTATAATTGTACTCTTGCTAAAACTTTGATGGGTCTGTTTTTAGTATACGCGAACAAGCTGCCCTTATTCGTTTTTTTCACGATAAATACCATCTTTTAATTCAAAATCAGTGGGTCTAGTAAATTCGGGAGTTCTTGACCTAAACTTTGGTAAATATCTGTCCTTAGGTTCTGTTAATTCATGCCACATTAGGCGCCGTTGAGCGATGTGTAGCAACGCATCTTTCACTCATGTCGTCTTCCAGGTTCAAAAACATCAAATCTTTTTCGCCTTCAATGCCTCCCATTATAAATAATTAACTTTTTATGTTGGTTCATAAAAAAGTCACAAGCATAATGGTTCAATTCTGACCCTAATAGAAACTGAAAGAGCCCTTTGGGCGTGAAGGGAAAGAAACGGAATATTACTGTTCCAATAATCCATCTACTATTGATGCAGATCAAATTCTTAGGCAAATTTCCAACCTAGGAGCAGATGAAGTGATTGTGCCAGGCGCTTGCCAACTTATCTTTCAAAAATAGAACTCGAGATCACAACAACCCAAACAGTACAGTTTCCACAATTTGGGGCGGGGCATCGTTCAGAAAATTTCTATAAAACTAGAGGCAAGAAATATTTACTTTACACAATCAGACATATTTTAACCTATTCTGATCTTATGGCTAACTGGAATGAAAAGGGCTGACTTTGCGTTCAAGGAATCGAAAATGAAAAGCACTACACATAGAATAGGCGCCGCAGATTTAAAGACGGCAAAAAGTATGTCCTGTAAATTTTTGCGTATGGAAATCGCTTTTCTATTCCCTTAGATTATGCGTTGTTAAGTGCGCATGCGCCGTACTATCAAGAGCATTAAAAGACAGATTGTCATAATGAACTAACTTTTAATAATACAAACGAGTTATCAATCATCAACACCGAAGCAAAGACAGCATTTCTGACATCTCGTTAGAGTTTGACGTTGTTAGCAACCCTAATTTAGCAAGCTGATTGAGCAACAATAACATCCAAATTAGCATATATTACGAAAAGAGTGATTCATCAACAACATATCCCAGAAGCGAGCAACACAATATGGATTTTAGTTTTAGTGCCGCAGCAATATCGCTTAAAGGTATTTTAATGCTGTGTGAAGAGAAGAAACAGTCAAACGAAAGTGAAAAGTTTATTAATTCCTAAAATAACGGAAAGTACAAATTGTCGATTGAGGTAGCCCTAACCAAAACTACGCTAGCGGCTTAAACCTAATCAACCTTTTGAAAAATAAAATATTGTTGGAGTGTTAGGTGTAGAAATCCAACAGTAACTTGTGACTAAAGATCTACACCTTCACAATGTTTAGGCTTGATGATTATATAACAACAAAATACGTTTATGGATTGACCTAAGATTCGACTGAGATAACAGTTGCATGTAATGGGAGAACTGTCAAAGACGGAATAAACATCAATTGATAAAGAAAAAAGATGCGATAAACCAGTTATTGTACATTTTGTTTTATATAAGATGCGCAGCTGAATATTCAAATAACATAATAAAAGAATATCCAATACTAAATTATTTTTTATTTTAAAAAATCATTCTGTTTCAGGTTTATATCCGAATTTGCCTACAGCGCCAGGTCACCAAACGAAAGATAGTAGAAACCCCCGCATAAAAACCTTTAAATTAACAAACATTACTCAAATGCAACAAAAACTAAGCAAGACCTGCAAATACAGCAAAAACCAAACGAAGGTATTCCTGCTGCCTTTAAGCTGTTACATATGTACTACAGGACATCGACTTATTATGCTTCAATCAGCAGAACGAGTGTAGGCCTCTTCGCAACAGGTTAGGTGCGCCCGCAGCATACACTATAGGTTTGTCTTTAGCTCTGCCTGTGTTCATTACTGTAAGTGCGGCTGGCAAAAAATTAAAACTAAACACCAAAAGCACTACAGCAAGTTCAACTAATAACACTAAACTTTGTTCGTTCAAACTGACCAATAAAATCAAGCGCTAGTTGACTCAACATCACGGACGAAGAATTTAGAGTCGTTTACAGGCCGATTTTATGCTATAAAAGACAAAAGTTTGATCTTCAAAAAGCCGAGGGCAATTTTTCCTCACAGCCAGAGCCGCCGAGCAGAAAAAAAAGGAATGCGTTAAAAAAAGTAAACTAAACATTAAACTCTGTTTCTAAACCGCCACATAACAACGCCAAAGGTGTTTATACTTTAGTTTATGAGGCCAACACAAAGGAACCGCGATATTGATTCTATTAAAATTTTTTTTAATTTAAATAAATATTTTGAGTTAGAAAAAGAACTCAACAGGATAAGCTATATGAAGGACAAGAACGAATTGTTGAAGGAATGCTTGAGGAAGAGCGTTGTCAAAAGCTTTAAAACGATATTGATCTAAGTCCATTGATCCAGTACAAACGTACAGGCAAAGCGTTGTCATGCAATGTTCTCAAGTTCCAGGTAAACTAACAATAACCCGCCAGTTTAAATAATGTTAGCTGTTTTTAAATCGACCTATTTGGTTAAAACAAAAAATTTCAAATTGAAAAAAGAAAATCTCGAAGTCTGGTCTCGACTACAACAGGTATATTCTTTCTCGTAATGACTTAACACCAGTTGGCAGACGAACAGCGTACGCAGTTCTGATGTGGCCAGCTGAAGAAGCCAAAATGAGAGCTCCTGGTTGTCAGAGGGCGAAGTCTTAGAATTAGATTATAACACTAGTATGCCCGATTGTAGGCAGGCTTACATTCCACAAGACCCCCACATTGTAGCGAAAAGAGCAAGTTCTAAACATAGAAGAATTCGAACAACAAATGTTTTATGAGGTGTGTTCTTGTAACAAAGCTGCATTACGCCCGTACAAACGCAAGAGAGTGTCTAACAATGAACCTAAACATCAATGATCTTAACTTTATGTAATATCCTTTCCCTGTACGTGAGCCATTGATCAGTTTGACAACAAAACAACCCAGAACTGTTAATAACAACTACACATGGGATATGAAAACAAATCTACTGCCTATTAGAGGTTCCAAAACAGTCCATCGATTGGCGAACCATACAAAAGCCAGTGACATACTCCTAATGTTTTCACACAACAGGGCTACCGCATAAAAATACACATTGATACAACAATGAGGAGATTATAGCGCCATACTTCCAAAGCAAAAAAATAAACAAGACTTCTGTAGAAAAGGTTAACAAGAATTCCATCTGTTCAACCGCGATAACATATAAAAACATTGAAAAGTTCTGTAAGACTGTAATACAGAAACTAATTACACCCCACCCGGATCTAAAGTTAGTTTTAAGACTGGAAACGCTGCAAAATTCTCCTACGTAGTTTACCAGACTTCGAGTCGCTTATTGTTCCTTATGAAGGGCCAGCGCCACAAAAACTACGGAAAAACATCTTAACGATAATCATCATTTGTTCATTCGCTTTCGTTATTGTCATTCGAAGGCGCTCATTCAACGCCAGAATTATATAGAGGACCAGTTCGGCTAGAAGATTTTTACAGCGCATCACAAGTGCGTAATGATTGTTCTAATAATCTGAATATATCGAAGTCCGCAGATGACGCCTGAAGACCAACAACAGTATGACTCAGCCCACACATTGTTGATAAGCGGTTTAGCTCTCATTCAACGCAGCGAATCCAAGGTAAGAGACCATGAGACATTAGCGGAAAGTTTAGAGATCAGCACACAGTCAATGCAATCTTCAACTAAATTTGAACCAAAGACATGGAAGCTGCCCATCTTCTTTCATACCTTCGAGTTACGACTCTCATCTTATATGCAACATAACCAACGCCTTCAAAGGTCATGCATTCACAGTCATCAGAAAGACATTTTTTTCACTTTATATAACATGTTCTTTTTAAGACTCTATGCGCACATGAAGGGTTCATTAAGTCACTGTCTTTGTCCTTAAAGGTCCTGGCCCAAATAACGGAAGAAATATTTTGACCCAACTCTTGTTAAAAGGGCTTTTCACCTTATGAGTACATGAACATTTGGAAAGTTTCCTAAGAAACACTTCCTCCTAAAGGCGGTCGCGTTTCTTTTCTAGCCTTAAGAAAGACATTCAGCGATTCGATTACCAAGCATGCTCAAAATGCGTCAAATTAGAGTGTAAAACGATGGGAGACTATCATGATTCTTACTTGAGGCTGATACATGTTGTTGGCGTATATTTATTGAAAATTATAGAAAACCTCATGAAACATTATACCTGGATCCCGCGCATTACATTTTCTGCGCACCGATGAGTTGGGTGCTTTCTTAAAGTTATACTGGAAAACAGATTTGATTATTGTCAGATTTACCCATGATTCAATGATTGAAAAAACGATTGCCGGGAATAGTATGGGCGTCGCATCATTATTGTAAAGCAAACCAACAAATACTAGACGACTAGATCCAAGTAAAAGGTCTAACTCACATGTAATTAATGCAAACAATCTGTATGGATGCTATGGCGCTAATCACTTCCTTTACGCACTTCCAAATGTACAAGAAGACAATCCGAAAATATTCAAAGAGCATTAAAGTTTGAGCTTTTAACGCCCGAACGACATCGGGGCTTTATACTAGAAGTTGACTTAGAATATCCTCAGAACTCCATTACCACATAATGACTACCCATATTAGCGCAGAAAGTCAAAAGATGCAAACCAGAGAGCCCCTAAACATGTCCTAATCTTCGAAGCAGAAAAAAAATTATTCTGTCATTACAGACTTCTAACAATTTTATTTTTGAAGACCAACGGTTTGAAAGTTGACAGCTGGTTATTTTTGTCATCGTATAATTGCTTTTGATCAAACATTTCATGAAACCATACACATGAAGAACACTGATCTTAAACAAATCCCACAGATGCTTCAGAAAAAAACTTTTCAAGCTGATGAACAACAGCTGTTTTTGGAAAAGACTATGGAGACTCCGCACAAGCCAACGATGTCAATTGGTCACAGAGAGAACGAAGCAATAAGCTGACTTCAAAATGCCAAATTATCAGGACTTTAGAAATTCAATGATCAGCATTTGGATAATGATGAAAGAAAAAGAAAGGTCCAAATGGACACACCTGTATTTATGGGTTTACTGTTAGAATTTCAAAGCTTTGTGGATGTTTCGAATTTCTTTATACTACTTCAAACCCCTCGTGATCCAGAGCTCAAGTACTTTACACAGAACAGACAGCTTTGGTATATAGTATCCCTACTGAAACACTATAAAGACATGAAATCGAAGTGGCTAAAAGGACATGCGGATGGTATGAAACATCAGATTACCCTAAAGATCGCCTTTACATCCATCGCGTTAATAAGAAGTATTAGGAAAGATGAAGGATGAATATCCGAGGTGATTAAGGAGTTTTATGGTTTAAGGTAAAAAATGAACAGTAATGTCGAGCAGGAGAAAATCATTAAGAAACAAAAGGAAATATCTACGCAGAGTTGTGCAGTCAAACATATCGCACAGACAACTACAAAGAACATTGTTTTGTCAACAAGACTTTCATCATGACAACGTAAAACTGCGATCTAATCTACATGAGATCCACACAACGGTTTGTAACAAAGAACACTAGATAGAACAACACAAAACTTGTGTTTGTTAAACCAGAGTTTCATATGCAATCGGCACTGAGAACAGCGTAATTATATATCACTTCGGGTATATATTCAGGCCCACCATATTTTTCATCAACTTTATCTATATACTCAATCATATCATCCTCCAATTCAGACAAATTTTATTCCATGTTAGCTTGATGCGCTTGAATATTTTTTATTATTCAAGATATTCTTTCCCCATTTTATAATCAAAATTTGGGATTTTGGTGTTAAGGTATCTGGATGCATTGCTATGTGCTGATGAACCCTCGCAATGTTGCACCTAATAGCAGAACTCAAATACAAAATGAATTCCCTATCAGTTCGAAGGTCTTTTCCTTTTATCATTCTTTTCAATCTGCGCTTCCTCTGAGCTTATCCATTTTAAACTCAATATATTTACGTAAATTAACTAACATCTTGAACTGGTCTGTGGGAATTATCTGCAAGTCTTCTTTCACAAAAGATCTTTGAGGAGCGTTGTTTTGTTGTGTCAAGATTCTCGTAAATAATACACGGGCGGATTCATCTTTACCAATTCTTTTATTTCATATGGATCAACACTCCCAACGGAGATCGTTGCCCGATAGCGAGTTCCGCCTTCTGCTTCCCCCTAAATAACGGTACCTACTTTCAATCCAATGTAAATAGTTTGCCGATGAAACTACGTCTCCTTCACACATTAATTGTTTTTCTTTTGATTGCTTGGTAACTTTTTAGCCCATAATTCTTCATTATTCATTGCGCGCAAAAACGGAGGGCAATCTTCTAACCCATTTCCTTGTTGCCGAGAATTGTCAATCAGCTCTCTGTGATACTGGTAGAAAAAAGTCTTTCAGCTAACTGTTTGTTAAAGTTTCAACTAAAGCCTGGATCTGTAACTCCTGGAATGCCTCTTTTTAATGTAACTCAAATTTTAACAATAATTGATTCACATCCGCCCTTTAAAATTCTTTCCATCATCGACCTGAATCATGCGAGGATAATTTAAGGGGCCCCGTTGGAATAACATTTGTATGCAACAGTCCACAGAGAAGCACACTTTTGTGTTAAAGGTTCTGCAATCTTGTATCTTGAGCTATGTCAATGACTGTGAGTGCGTACTTAAACTTTTTCGTCTAATCGTAATCATGGGGTAAATATAAAGACATTTATGGTGTCGTTCGTATTGGTAATCACAAAGTGTGTCTTTGTATACTCTAGGCAGTAAATAAATTTAGCCAAATCGCTTGTATAGATAACCATTCTTTGCTGTTTTTCACTGACTCTCCGCGCTTGGCTTAGCTTTTTTATTGCCGGATCCCTTCCAATAGCCTTTTGCGAATAATAGATGTTTTCATTTTTATTCCAGCCCATATATGCGCAACAAAATACACAACGGCACATACCATAGACGATAAACAAAACACGATTTCTTCATCTTTGATTTTTCTGATTGTTGATAAAAGTCACTGAATTTGGTGGGCAATGTCTCGATTGTTTGCCTTTACTAGATAATACTCTTTTATTGCTTGTTCAACTCATTAAATTGTCACTGCATGCCTTGATTTTTCAGTGAGTTATTAATAAAATCTACTGTTCATTCTCTGCTTTTCAAAGGCGTCTTGTGCTGCAGCTAGTTGCTCCACAGCTTTGTTATGTCTTTTCTCTCGCCTCATCCCGATAGCTTACGAAATGCATAATTACTTCCGCTAAAAGTCAAGCGCATTCACCAAAGCGCCGCCTATCATCATTAACGAGTGAATGCCAATTTTTATAATGTATTTTTTTTACATATTTAAATTCTCTGGAATTATTCCTTGCATAACTAGAATATCTTTCGTAGCACATGAAGCTGCAATGATAGCAATCATTTGCTGCTCCCTCAAGTCTAGTTTGCCCAAGATCTGCTGTTTAATTTTTAACAACATTACCAAGCATTGTGTATCCTACCCTTAGCCCCAATAACAGCTGTCGTATACAAGGTTGTAACAGATTTTTTCGGCGCTCATTTTAAAAAATAAAATAATTATAATTAATAAAAACATGAACACCGATTATCTACTAAACCTCCTAACTTTTGATTACAAATGACCAGGTTGATGAGCAGCTATTAAGCCCAAAAAGAAAGGCTGAATTCTTTTGGCAGCAATGTGAAAAACAAAACAGTTCCATCGAACTGAATTCAGCATAGAACAGATTCAATAATGTCGTCGCAAGCCATTATAAAGTATCACAACAGTAATGTAGCCGCAGCTGGTCTAAATGGTAAAAAGTGTGGGCAAACGGTTCTTAGTTTGTACAACTAAACAATCAGAAGAATTGCTCCCATTGATCTGAACAAGATCTTACATATGATTTAACGCAAGATCCAGTTTTTAACAAAGTCATAAGTCTCTAAGCTTGATTTATATTACAATTGAACATTGTTATCGCCGTAATCATGGATTAATTACATTTAATCAAATAGTGATTATTCCCTCAAAATGAACGACCGGAAAATCATCAAACCAGAATCAGGAAACATTGGAATCAGTGGAGAAATAACCAAGCCAGAAAATCACAGAATCAGAAACACTGATTCAGGTGGACCATGAAAATCACCTCACCGGGCGTGGTAAAGCAGAAAAAAATTAGCAGATGAAACAGACTAAAAAAATTAATGTTACAGAAATAACTCAAAATGAAAACTTAACTCCGCCAACGCCAAAACAAGTTGATTCAATCCGCTCCAAAACAAAACAAGTTAATTCAAGGCACAAAGTCTCATGACTATTGAACTTAAAACAGTTGCCATTTTTGGCGCCCTTGCTGCTAGGCTGGGCAGTTATTACGGTTATAATAATTTATAAAGAATCAACAAAAACAAAAGCACCGAAAAAAATCTGAACCATTAAATACAGAAACAACAGCACGCCAGCACCGCCAAAACAAATATCTTTGTCCATTTAAGAATGGAATACTATTTTAAGAACTAATTTTAAATTTTTTTGATAAAAATAATTCATGCGTATTAAAAAATGATGAAGTCAATAATAAAGACATGGAGTCTATAATAGATCATTTCCATAACCAAATTGTATCAATCGCGGTGCGTAGATGTAAGAACTTCATTAAGATCTATGCTACCAATCACGCGCCTAAGGGCGTATAAAGGCAAGAGAACATCCCTCGACATGACGCGTTTTTTGAGCGTGTGTGTACTATATAAGAACATTTACTAGTAAGATAAAAACAAAGATTGTATTTATTGATAATTATAGATAACTTTTTTAAAAAATTTAAAAAGAAACTTGTTGTACTTAAGGATAACTAGTTATGACTTATTTACTTGATACAACTTGAGGATGACTTGAGGACAACTTGAGTAAAATCTTAAAGTGACTGAGATACTTGATAAAACTTGGTGTTGACCTTGAGGATGACTTGAGGATGACTTGAGGACAACTTGAGGACAACTGAACAACTTAGGACAAACTTAGTAAAACTAGAATGACTTGGGTGACTTGGGGTGACTTGAGGGTGACTTGAGTTAAAACTTAGTGACTTGGTGCATTGCGTGGGTGGGGGCAGGGTGGGTTGCATGCTTAGGTAGGACAAAACACAACAAACCCCACAAACCAAACAAAAGTGGAACTACTAGGGCCACTTCTCTTTAACTAAACAGGTTGTGTACCCGCGCACCTCATCAACTAATGCCAAGTGATCACAAACGGGGGTCGTTTGCCTAGTTTGGCTGCTGTCTTTGCAGTCAAGCGAATCACACTGGGTCGTTTGGCCTATTTGCTGCTGACATTTGCCGGCAAGTATCACACTGGGTCGTTTGGCCAGAGTTTGCTGCTGAGCATTCAGTCAAGTGATCACAGTAGGTCTTTGGCCTAGTTGCCGCTGTTGCCTCCTCTTTTCTCAACCAGGCTTGCAACTGGCTTGCCAATTACTGCAAATTGCAGTACGAGCTTTTATGGCGGCACTGAATCGCCAGTAAGTAGTACACTCCGTCATTGAATAATTTGACTTATATAATATGGCTTGCCACACACTACTCCTCTCCATACTGGTAGATGTACTAAGTCTGCTAACTAATTTGTTTGCCAAACCTCCGAAAACGTCATTCTTTTTGCATAAGTCTATATATTTTGACGCTTGCGCACATCATTTATACTGATACCTACTTGTGAATTAGATATTATATAAAAACACACAGAAAGTTAATAAGTATTCTAGCATACGAATCAGACATTTTACCTCCGCCTATAAAAAAAGAACGCCCTGTGAATGATGCTTTTTGTTTGTTAAACATGCTTTAGCTGTCTCAACCAGCGCCCAACAATCAACGCGAGATGGAATTGTTTTTCCTTGGCCAACTTTCAACAATGCAGCGCCATTTTTTAAAAAAAGGAACCATCTTCATCGATATCAAACACTAATTGAAATAGGTCTGTTATCTTGGTCACAAATATTGCCTTCCACGTTTCATTTCCTAACCAACAAACCTAAGATAGTCGTTCATTTTTCCAAAGCAGGTCGTTCACTTTTTTCTTTTCTTCTACACCTTCTAAAAAAAGCGAATGCTTCTTTTTTCGGTTTCGTTGGTATAAGAACATGGTCGCCTAGTTTCCTTTTTTGAGACAAATACTCTAACTAGCAGTAAAGTAAAAACTTGTGGTGCTTGATTACACAAGCATGTTCTCGTAAACCTGTAACATAGTTAAAATACAAAAACACAATAGTCCACTAAGCACAGGTAAAACACGTCCACCCTGGATCACTCCTCAAAATCTGTGAAAAGGTGGGGCACAACCAGCCTTGCTGACGAGTTTACGAAAAAAAAACCGATCCCGGCCGGACATTCCCTGCCACCTGGGATTGCCGTCAGCTAATTACAGGTAACTCCACCTGTTGTGTCTGACACTGCCTGATACACGTCACTAATTACAGGTAATTAACGGTCCTGGCGCTAAACCTGACTACCACCTAGGAGAGAGAGATAGAGAGAGAGAGAGAGATCAATCGCACCATCGTAGTCAAGCCATAAAAAAACAAATTTAAAAAAAAAAAAATATTCACCAGTATTTTTAGGTAGGATTTCTCACTCCTCAATGTTTGTTTAGTATGAATTAGTATAAAAAACGGAAACCCTACACAATATTTTGTTTTACAGAGGTTAACTGTCAAGAACAGGGAAACACGGATTTAAGGGCGGCCCGAAACCGTTAAGACCGGTTGAGAGCGGGGAGCTTAAATCCGTGTTTTTTCCCTGTCTCAACAGTTTTACAAACGTTTTTAACTGCCAAATAACGTCCTAATTTTAGAGAAGTAGGCCTGTACCTAGCACTGTCCCAACGCTATTTGAAGAAAAGCAGAGGATAAAGATGTCTATGAAACCGTTATAACATTTATTAACGTTTTTTAAACGGGTTTTTATTTGTTAGGAGGAGCCCAAAACCATCCTCGGTCACAACAGACGTACCTGCCAAATTTCAATCACTCGTTGAGCCTATTTTTTGAGTCTATAGCGTACACACACACACACACACAACACACACACACACACACACACAACACACACACACACCCACACACACACACACCCAGAATTATTGCCAAATATAAATATATAAATTTATATATATATATATATTTATATAATATATATATATAATCTATATATATATATAATTTATATATAATATATATGAAACAAAATAAAAGTGTTTCTTAAAATCTGAAGGTGCTCAACCCCTTGGGGAGCACATCTGTTAAGAATATTTTAAACAAATGAAAATGTTAAAATCAACAAGCTTGTTTCGAAAACTCCGCTCTCCTCAAGAGAGAATAAAGGTGAAAAAAGGGGGGAGGAGGAAAAGGGGAGGGGGCGGGAAAGTATCAAGACATAAAATAGGAACCCAAAGAAGGACCTACAGCAAGGTGGGGGTATGTGGGAGGGCGAGAGGAGGAGGGAGGCTGTGTGAGAGAGGAAAGAATAGTTGAGTCAAAATAGAGAGCAAGAAGTAAGAGGGAAAGTAAAGAGAAGGACGACACGGGAAGGAGCCCTTCAGAAACTACAGAAAAGGAACCAGGACAGAGAGGCGTGGGAGCAGAAGGAAAGGGGGAGGAGGGGTAGGGAGGGTAGAAGGGGGGTTGGAAAAGGGAGGGAAAAAAGAAGGGGTGAGAGAAGGGGCCAAGAAGGTAGGAAGGAGAGGGATTGATACAAAAGTAAGCGAAAAGAAAAAGAAATGAATAAATAAAAGAAAAAAAAAAAAACACACAAAAAGACAAGACTGGAGCTAACCCTACTCAGAAACGCCTGGCAAAAGATGTAGCTCTCAAACGATCATTCCAGTAGCGCTAGCTCTACGACACGAGAGGCCACTGATTGCTGAACACCATCACAGGTAAGTACTAAACGGTAAGGAATATAAGTCATTGTCCCCTGATTTGGCTCGGAAAAAGGAAGTACACAGAATTGCAAAGTTTTTTCATGAGACCCGCCTGGATTTCTTGCCCAGTTTTTAATCAGTGAACCTCCATAGCCTTCCTGTCTCCCGAGTCCACTATTTTTCACGAGCCACACAAGCCCTTCACCTTCATTGTGCGCGCATGCGGGGAGGTTGAAGTGCTTGGCTACTGGTTTGTCCTTTGTATTAATGCAGCGAGGTTTCCTTGAATCTGACAGTCAAAGTGCGTCCGGTCTCGCCGAGTAAAGTTTAGACAAACGTGCAGGGATGATGTAGATCATTAGGGGTTTGCGTGGAAGAATTTGGAGACAGTCAGCTGTACTGGGTCCATTCACTTCAATGCAGTGCACTGAAGGCATCTTCATTGGCAGATGGCACGGCTTGTCCTACAGAGATTCACGTCTGTGAGGCTGGAGACCCTGAAACGCACAACATGTCACGATATTCTTGTCCCGTTTGTAGCAACTAAGGGGGCTGGAAAAAAATTATAGCCGAAGGGCACAAGACTGAAAGGATGTTCCAGTTGTTTGGAGAATTTTGCGTCACCTGGTGGACAGAAGGGTGTAGAGCAGGCTGACAACGTCTGTCTCTGTTATTTCTGAGTTTCGGTTCCAGATCTTTGTGCGGGTGATGACTGACTTTCTGGAAGCATGATCAATGATGTCTTCGGTATGGCGATCAAGACGAACTGTTCCATTTCAAGGGCTTTTACATCAAAAGACAGAGTTCTCAAGACAGAGTCTGCGGACCTCAAGAACAGAGAATAGGACCTGGTTTTGGTAACTGATTATGGTTAACGATCTGTAGTCGAGAAAAGAGTGTGAGTTCCTATTTGTAGTGTATGGAATGAGAGTCCACTATCATGATGAGAGACCCATGTCCAAGGAGAAAGTGATGCACTTTCAGATATTACCGTAGGAGAACTTGAACTGGATGAAAGTTTCTGGACTGCTTGATGAAGACCATGGAGATCAATGATGGCATGGAGGTGGCACCAATCCGTCATCGAATGTAGCGTTTTATAGAATTCAGGATAAACCATGGTTATTGTTGCAGGAAGTTTGTGTTCAAAGTATCCCAGGAAAAGGCATGCTACCCGGGGACAATTTTGGTACCCTTGGCGACACCACTGATTTTTTAAATGTCCGCCAAGTGACACGAGAACCCGACCCCTGAGTCTGCCCCTGAACACGATCGGTCCTAGGTGGGAGTGTAGGGAGTGACTGACCACAACACGCCCCGCAGAGACCCACAATAAAGATACGATACAACATCCCATTTATTCACAACCAGCAAAATAAAGCATTCCAACACACACACAATGCCCGATCACAATCAAGCATTCCAACGCACACAACATGCACAATCACAATCCAACACTCCAACACACCACAACATTCACGATTAATAAATAAACATTTCACCATACGACGTACACAATCACAATTACAGCATCCAGCACATGTAACAAATACCCAATTAAAAGAAACTTTTCCAGCTCGGATCCCTCACACACCCTGGCGTGCGTCCGCACCCCTGCCTCCTGTCAGGCCTACTGGGAGCACCCAGTCACAACTAGGCCTCCGAACCCGGTCCGTTCCGCAGGAGACGCTCAAAGCCGACACCCTCGCTCACCAGCAGGCAGTGAAGAGCGGTCCCGAGGGGGTGGGGGGGGGGGGGGGGGGGGGGAAAACGTGGCGCTGTACTGGAGTCCTGGACCGGGGGTCAGGGCCGGCCCTCAAGACGGCGGCTCCTCTACCATCCCTCCCGACCAGGGCGTGGCCTCGACCAGCGCTGGCACCCATCCAGACCGCGTCCCAGGCCAGAGTGTGCCTCAAACCACACGTGCAAACCATCCATACCGTGTCTCACCAGAGCGTGGCCTCCACGCACACGTGGCACCAACCATCCCGGACTCCATGTGACGCCCCGGTAGGGGAAAACGTAGCTGGAGATAAGGAGAGGGAGGAAGGAAAGAAGAAAGGGAGGAAGAAGAAGGGTACAGAACCCCCCGCCGTCAGTACAGTCTGAACCCAGCCGTCAAATCTAACACCACTCGCATGATGGTGGAGAATCTATTAATATACCAACAACCTCAGCTCAACACAGACTGAGCAAACACAGTAACCCATCAACTCAGGATGGTGCATTAGAGTCTTCTCACCGAAGCAGGTAAAAGACTGCATAAATTAACAGCTATAACACAAATATAATCATCATCATCCTTCTCTCACTCATGCTTAACATTTTACTTCCTTAGGAAATAAATCAACACAGCGACCAACGCTATAACCGCCACACATTTGCAAATAATAAATCAATGGCTAATTATCACACTTTATAGCCACATTTTCAAAATAACACAAATCTCCATCCACGCAACCGAACGACAAATCCTGCGTACGCCATGCCCGCGAACATAAAACTCGTTTTCTCACTTTCCACACAAACAGACGAGTGGCCGAAGGAAAAGAGTCCGCGAATTGTTGACAGGCGACGTGCGAGACCAAGCAAGTACCAACCCTCTGAAATCAACCATTTCTCTCTCCCCAACCCCACCTGACAACTACCGCATCACCAATGCCATAAACAGAGAAAGAATTTAGAATAATATAAGAATGCCAGTTAAAGATTGAATTAACCAGAGAAAATGACTAAACAAAATTCTCTTGACAATTACGAAAACAAAAGAAAATTGCGCCCCAAAGAGAAGACTAAGCCGGCCAACAACAAACAAACCAAAACAAACAAACACGATCCTGATGCGTACCAGCTACCCCTTGGAGACCCCGAAAAGGCGGGGTCAAACCCTCTCTCTACCCTCAGTCCAGTGAGGAGGACAGAGGCGAAGATTCGGACATCAGAAGAAGTGATGTCCCTCTCCTACAGCCGACTGCCAGAATTAAATACTGACTGTCTTTCGATGATACAGTGAAGAACCAAGATCTGGAGCAGCGCTCCCAGAGACATCTTCCGCTCGATGAAGAGCTAACCTCCCCCCCCTCACAATGGCCGGCCACAAGCCACCCTACGTGCACAGAAGTGAGCATACTTCAACTAAAAGAAAGGAAGCACGTGGCGACAGGTAAAAAGACAGGCAACCGATAGAAGAAGTGACGAGAGAAAGGTTACCCGCCCCAACCGTGAACCTGCAGGATAATAGCACGGCGGTGGAATAGAGAGAGAGAGAGAGAAAGCAAACCGAAGTGAGCTGAACTACACCAAGAGCAACCGCACCACAAGCACACTAAGGGACGATACACCCACAACAGCAACGACAATAAACAAATAAGTAATTCCGAGCCACCCTCGTGTCGAAAACGACGTAGGCCTCGTGACAAACTCGTGACAAACCCCCCCTTCAAAAAGCATCTGATTCTCTGAGATACAGTGCACCTTGAACCTTGACGCAAGTGCAAATTCACAAACCAGGGACGAACCAACCCTCTGTGATCAACAAAGTATGATAAATCCAATACAAACATCTAACATAGAATCACACCGAGAAATACCTAATACAACATTTATTCAAACAACTAAGCGAATCTTTCAAACCATGAAAGTAACAATCCGAACCACTGGTGTTCACTACCGTTAACATCACTAAAGTGAAAACTGTCACTACACCTAAATACAGAAACAAAAGGGGAATATAACCCTTTTAGGGGAATGACCCCTCGACTGATTTTCAATGTGCTGACTACGTCTTGGCTAAGATAGTCATGCATCCGTATTACAGGAACGCCTTGATATGACGAAAGTAACGGCAGACTCTGCAAGTCCACTGCCTAACTCATAAGTCGATGACTGACTGCCGGCACCGGTCCCGGCACTGAGAGGATGATATCGCTCTCCAGTACAAAACATTCCGTCCGTACTTCTTCTTGGGCAACGCAGTGCGCGTCCAAATCTGCCTGAAGATTCAGCAACATAGGGGCAACGATAGTCCCAACGGACAGCCTCTATTATCGACTCGCAGATCTAACCACTACCGAAGTGTAGCGGTGCCGCGATCGAGGAGATCAATGGGTCCCACCAGTCAACCCCAACCTTGCTGAAATGCCTCCCCCAACCAGTTGGCACTGACGCCTAGGGACCACGCCGTCAAGCGACCCTTTAGGCCGTTTGTTCCGCTGGCAGACATCGCAACTGCGCAGTAATCCTAAACAGTGAGTTCAATCCCCCCCCCCCCCCCTGGGGGCCCCCCCACCCCCCCCCCAGAAAAAGAAAAAGTCTTGTCTTCTCGCTCAGAGTCCGCCTGGACCCCATATACCTCCATGGGGGCATCGTGGGCCTGCCGGAGAACAGGACTCTCTCAAGCTTGGGGAAACAACAAGCTGCTTGCCACACGATCTGCCTGAGTGACAACCCTAAAGAGGATCCCTTTGTGGAGCTTGAAGCGCACCTTGTGGCGTGTCGGGGCCGACAGAGCGGGACGATCCACAAGTTGTCGTAGGCGTTGACATCCAAGTCCCTGTCCTAAGACGGATAATGCTCACAGGATCGGGCCCCTTGCCAGCTACACTCGCTTCGTCAGAGAATCGGCTGAAGAACGGGACCAATCCTGATCCTGCTTCTTAGCTTTGGCGCGCGTGTGACTCCCACACACGCCTGAACGGCAAATCCGTAGACACGACTGACTGGGCGTCCGTCTGCGAAGGTGAGTAGTATTCCCTATGAAAGGAATACATGAGGTCGCTCCACCGCGAAGGCCCAAACTTCGGCCACAGAATTAGGGGGTGAGATAGGAAAAGTACGAAGGACGGTGAGGTAAAACCTGCCTCCAACCCGCACACTGTCATAACTAGCGCGCCCCGCCGGCCTCAGGGAAACCAATTCCTTACCCACAAAGAAGTTGATGCTTCCCGAATCCCTAATGTTCGAACCAAGGAGGAACCAACAACAGAGAGAAACACTGGGCACCTCTGAAACAACCAAAGCTGGATGGACCCACGTTAGTCCGAGGCACGAGATCGGAAAGGACTATCCCCAATGACAACCAGCGCTCTAGGCAATCTTTCTGATGTGCCAGGACGACCACAAAGAAAACAAATCGAGTGCTGATCCCCGAAGGACTGCCTGCCTTATTCGACCCCTAGCAGTTGTTGCGCCTATTGCTACTAATCCTGTGGAGGGCTTCCTCTCCGATATCTGGGCGATGCCCATAAGGCCCTGCGAGCTTCGCAAACATCTCAGCGGTGTGAATCGCAGCCGCAAATGCCTGAGTGCTGTACTCGCCTCATCCGGATCCTCAACTCAGGGGACACAGGTTGGTGAGTTGTTCAATGAGGATCAGATCCTCCAGCTCCCACATAGCTAACGTGACGCCGAGTACCCTAGCGGTTTTGTTTTGCGCAGCCCTATCACCAACAGCAACGAAGGTCTCGTCGTTATTCTTCTTCATGACCCTGACCTTCCTCCAGTACGTCACTGGGTTAATGAGGAAACGCTTACGCAGAGCCAACTGCAATGTCTCCCATAAGACGCACCTTCATTTAGAGTGAGCACACAACTCCTGCAGCACCAATAATCCAGAAAAAGGCAAAGCCTTTTGTTCCTCAACAAATGGTATGAACTAAGCAACCTTGTCAAAATGCTCCAAGAACCTATCCATGTCCTCACTAGGTCTGAACTCTAGGAGCTTTAAACTTTGGCCTCTAACACTATCAACACCTGCCTGTATTAACCCCCTGAACTTACAGATGCGGGAGACCGCGAAAGACGTTGTATCCATCTCCTCCCTACGCAAGCCTCCATCCTGTCAAGTTCTCCCTCCGAGCCTGTGCCTCTTCTTCCTACGAAGGGCTTCCTGCCTAGCAGCCTCTTCCCTACGTTGGGCTTCCTGCCTAGCCGGCCTCTTCACTACCTGCCGCTCCAGAAACATAAGGACAGAGGTGATAATCCTGAGCGGGTTCACACACTTTCCCGACACGGAGGAATGATCCGTCTGACCCGTCCCCTTTTGGTCTCGACTTTAACCAGAGGAAAGTCTCCCGGCCTACTCCTAACGAGGGGAAGCCCTGGAGAGGATACGGTTCGTGTCTCTGCGACCCCAACAGAAGCCCACAGTTCTTCGCTATACACTGACGCATCCGAGCGAAGTGCCATCCCGGTCTCGACAGGAAGACCCCCCCAGCGAAGAGGTAGTAAAAGTACCCACTGACTACCTGCTACAGCACTAGCCAAAGTAGAAGTTCAACCGTAGTCGAAGTACTGGTACTAATAGTAGGGACTTAACTACTAGTAACATTTTTGAATCCCTTCTTCTTCGACCACGCGTCGCCAAAACACCACGCCGGACGTCGCCATGGACAACAATATCCAACGGTTTTTCAAATACAGTGAAAGACAATTTCCACTAGAAAAAACAAAAACCAAAAAATTTAGGGGCGTGAGGTATATGTGTGTATGTGTGAGTGTGCGTGTTTTGGGACAAGTTATCCGGCTGCTCCCACACTGTCATCACCGCGCTCTATCAGCACGAGCAACACAGCGGTGGGGCTCACCGAACAAAACAAAAAAAAAAAACTATGCCCGGCATGCCCCCCCTCTGGCAACCCCGCGCTCCACAGCACGAGCAACAGTGTGTGGGGCTGGCCGAACAAAAAAACAAGCTGCAGAAACGGAATCCGGAGACGTAATAGAAAAAAAAAAAACACACACGACCTATACAACCCCCTGTACTTCAATAACCCGGTAGAGAAAAAAAAACAAGAACTGGCTAAATACAAACAGGAAAGAGACGAGCGCAACAGAAAGGCAAGACAAACGAAACGGCCGTACCTCGTGAGGACCCGCGGAAGGAGGTCTGGACCGGTCGACTCCCCCGCGTCACGACTACTCGATCCCCAGTTCACGCCGGAGTTCCCACAGGCCAACCAAAAGACAACCCTCACCTAGAGTCACCCAGCAACCTCCCACGAACAAACACGACAAACTGACTAAACATAAACAAAACAGACAAAACTAAACAGGTATCTGCGAAACGAGAAGAGATCAGCCAGAGCCCTTACATCGCCGGACGAGCCCCCACAATTGTCACGACCGACCCCTGAGTCTGCCTGACAAGATCGACTAGGATGGAGAGAAGGAGTGACTGACCTCACACGCCCCGCAGAGACCACACCATCAAAGATTACGATACAACACCCCATTATTCACAACCAGCAAAATAAACATTCCAACACACAACACCAAGCACGATCACATCAAGCATCCAACGCACACAACTGCACAATCACAATCAAGCACTCCAACACCCACAACAAGCACGATTATAAATAACATTTCACCATACGACGACACAATCACAAATTACAGCAACCCAGCACATGTAACATATACACAATTATAAAGAAACTTTCCCAGCATCGATCCTTCTAACACCCATGGCGTGCGTCCACACCCCTGCCTCTGACAGGCCAAACTGGAGCACACCTGTCACACAAGGTGCTCCTAACCGGTCGGTTCTCTCCGGGAGTCGCTCAACGCCGACACCCTCGACTCACAAGCAGGCAGTGAAGAGCGTGTCCCGGAGGGGGGGGGGGTGGGGAAAAAAACGTGGCCTGTTTACTGGAGGTCCCAGGACGGGGTCAGGGCGCCAGACAAGACGGCGGCCCTCTACCAGTCCGCGGTCCCCGACCAGTGCGATGGCCTCGACCAGCGCGTTGGCACCATCCAGTCCCGGCGGTCCCAGCCAGAGAGTGCCTCAACCACACGTGGCACATCCAGACCGTGGTCTCAGCCAGAGCGTGGCCTCAACCATCACGTGGCACCAACCCAGTCCGGACTCCAGTGAAGCCCCCGGGAGGGGGAAAACTTAGCTGGCGAGAGAAGAAGAGAGGGAAAGGAAGAAGGAAGGGAAAGAAGAAGGGTACTGGAACCCCGCCGTTCATACAGTCCTGACCCCATGCCGTCCAACTTAACAGCCACTCGCATGATGGGTCGAGAAGTCTATTACAATATACCAACAACTCAGCTCAACACAGACCAGCATAACACAGGAAACCATCAAATCAGGAATGTCCATAGAGTCTTCTCACCCGAAGCAGTCAAAGACTGCATTAAATTAACAGGCTATAAAACAAATATGAATCATCTTCAAACCTTCCTCTCACTCATGCCTTAACATTTTACTTCCCTAAGGCAACCAATTCAATCAAACACAGCGCCCATCGCTTTATAACCGCCACCACATTTGCAAATAATAATTCCAAATGCAATAATTATCCACACATTAATAGCCACATTTCAAAATAACCAAAATCTCAACTCCACGCATCCGAACACAAATCATGCGTACGCATGCACGCGAACATAAACTCGTTCTCCTTGCACACATCACAAATATACGGTGCCGAAGGATAAGAGTTCGCGAATGTGGACAGGGCGACGAGCGAGACCAAGCAAGTAACAACCTATCACCAGGTCTTCTCCTCCCATCCCCACAGACTACCCGCATACACCAGATTCATAAACAGAGAACGACTTTTGGAAGTAATTTATAAGGCCATGTAAAGATTGAATAAACCAAGAAAAGGTCTCAAACAATATTTCTCTTAACAATTTTCGAAAACAAAAGACAAATGCGCCACAAGAGAAACTAAGCCCGGCCAACACAACAACCAAAAACAACCAACTCACGAAACTGATGCTTACCAGCTACCCCGTTGGAGACCCCCGAAAAGGCGGGTCAAACGACTCTCTCAAAACCCTCTGTCCAGTCGAGAGGACAGAGCAAGATGCGAAACAGAAGAAGTAAGTCCCCTCATCCTACAGGCCGACAGCAGGAATTGAAAGTACGACTGTACTTTCGATGATACGTGAAGAACCAAGAAAACTGGAGCATGGCCTCCAGATACAACTTCCGCTCGAGTGAAGAGCTAACCGTCGCCTAGGGGGGGGGGAGCAATGGCGGCCAACATGCCACCCAACTCCACAGAGTGAGCATACTTCAAACTAAAAGAAATGAGCACGCCGACAGGGCCAAAGACAGGCAGAGGCCGATAGACCAGAAATTCGAGAGAAGGTACCACACCCGTGAACCTGCAGGATGAATAGCACGGGCGGTGGAATAGAGAAGAGAGAGAGAAACAAACCGGAAGTTACTGAACTTACAACAAGTGCAACCGCAACCAGCAAGCACACATAAGTGAACGGATATCACGACAACAGCAACGACAATAAACAAATAAGTAATTCCGCCACCCCTAGGTGGGTCGAACGTCGAAGGCCTCGTGACAAACTCGTGACAAACCCCCCTTCTAAAGCCTCAGTTTCTCCAGAGATACAGTGCTCCATGAACCATGACGCATTGCAAATTCACATCGATTCAAAATGGGACCGAACCCAAACCCTCTGTGAACAACAGAGAATGAAAACACCAATACAAACTTTCTACGCTAGAATCACACCGAGAAAAACATAATACGTACATTCAATCAAACAAACTAAGCGAATCTTTCAACCATGAAAGTAACAATCCGAACACAGGTGATTCACTAACCGATAACATCACAAAATGAAAACTTGTCCCTATACACCTAATACAGAGACCAAAAGGGATATAACCCTGTTGAGGGGAATGTCCCTCGACTGATTTTCCAAAGTGCTGACTAACTACGGAGCACGGCTAAGATAGTCAGCATCCGTATTACAGGAACCCTTGATATGACGGAAAGTGAAACGCATGACTCTCAGTTCCACTGCCTAACTCATAAGTCGATGACTGACTGGCCGGATCCGGTCCAGCACTGGAGAGGATGATGATCGCTCTCCAGTACAAACTTCCGGCCGTACTTCTTCTTGGGCACGCAGTGCGCGTCCAAATCTGCCTGAGAGATTCAGCAACAGTAGGGCATCGATAGTCCCAAGCGGGACAGCCTCTGAGTATCGACTCGCAGATTCTACCACTACCGAAGTGTAGCGGTGACCGCGATCGGATGGAGATTAATGGGTCCACCAGGTCAACCCCAACTTGCTGAATGCCTCCCACAGTGGCACTGACCCTAGGGGAACACGCTTCAAGCGACCCTTAGCGTTTCGTCGCTGGCAGACATCACAACTGCGGCAGTACTGCCTAACCTGTGAGTTCATCCTGGCCAGAAGAAGTCTTGTCTTACTCACTCGAGAGTCCGCCTGGAGCCCATATGACTGCCATGGGGGAATCGTGGCCTGCGGAGAACAGACTCTCTCAAGCTTTGGGGAACAACAAGCTGCTTGACCACCGATCTGCCTGAGTGACAACCCTAAAGAGGATCCCTTTGTGGAGCTTGAAGCTCAACCTTGGCGTGTCGGGCCGACTGAGCGGGCGATCCACAAGTTGTCGTAGGCGTTGGACATCCAAGTCCCTGGCCTGAAGACGGATAATGCTAGCAGGATCGGCCCTTGCCAGAACTCGTCAGAGATCGGCTGAAGAACGGGACGCAATTCCTGTTCCTGTTCTTAGCTTTGGCGCGCGTTGTGACTCCCACACACGCCTGTACGGGCAAATCCGTAGACACGGACTGACTGCGTCCGTCTGCGAAGGTGATAGTATTCCCTATGATAAGGGAATACAGAGGTCGCTCCACCGCGATGGCCCATACTTCGCCACAGAAGTAGGGGGTGGAGATAGGAATAAGTACAGAAGGACGGGTGGAGGTAAAACCAGCCTCCAACCGCACACATCATAACTAGCGCCCCGCCGGGCCTCAGGGGAAACCAATTCTTATCCACAAAGATAGTTGATGCTCCCGAATCCCTGATGGTGTCGACCAAGGAGGAACCAACAACAGAGAGAAACACTGGGCACTCTGAATCACCAGAAGCTGGGATGGAACCCACGTTTAGCCGAGGCACGAGGATGCTGGGAAAGGACTAGCCATGACTACCAGCGGCTCTAGGGCAATCTTTCCTGATGTGGCCAGGACGACCACAAGAAAACAAAATCGAGGTGCTGAGGTCCCCGATGGACTGCCTGCCTTATTCGACCCGTAGCAGTTGTTGGCGCCTTATTGCTACTAAATCCTGTGGAGGGCTTCCTCTCCGTATCTGGGCGATGCCCATAAGCCTGCGAGTCAGCAAAACCTCAGCGTGTGAATCGCAGCGCGAATCCTGGTGCTGTCTCGCCTATCCGATCCTCACTCGGGACACAGTGTGTGAGTTGTTCAATGATGAATCAA
>JAFLJL010000702.1:0-50000 GCA_018398815.1 Conus ventricosus | reverse complement strand
CCAGCCGGAGGCGTTTCAGGTGATCACTCAGCCACTCTACGGGTGGCACAGGAGTCCAGTCTGACGTCCCTTCTCCAAGGAACAGATCCAGGGGAAGACGTGGTTCTCTCCCAAACAGTAGATAGAATGGAGAGAATCCTGTGGAGGCATGTGGTGTGCAGTTGTACATGTACACTAGCTCTCCAAGATGCTCTGTCCCATCTCTGCTTCTGCTCTGACGACAACACCTTCAACAAGTTGTGCATGGTCCTGTTGAACCGTTCGCACTGTCCATTGCCTTCCGGGTGGTATGAGGTCGTTCTGGACTTGCTGATCCCATAGTGGTTGCAGAGCTGCACGATGAGGTCTGCCTCAAAGCAACGGCCTTTGTCTGAGTGGATTCTCTGGTGGCACTCCATAGTGCACAAACCATTCTTTGATCAGGGTCTTAGCCACTGTCTCTGCTGTCTGATCACGGTAGGGATGGCCACAGTGTACTTCGTGAAGATATCTGTGATCACTAGGACATTCTCTTTTCCATTCCTGGCTGGTTCCAATACGGTGAAATCAACCGATATGACCTCGAGGGGCTTGGTGGCGAGGAGGTGTCCCATGGGAGTGTGTGTCTCGTGGTGGTCTTCGTCGCCAGCTGCATCTTTCACATCTCTGGCACCACTCCTCCACGTCCAGGTGCATGTGAGGCCAGAACACCCGGCGTCTGAGTAGTTGCAAGGTGCGCTCTGGGCCCTGGTGCCCAAACTGGTCGTGAGACAGCCTGAGGAGCGTGCCTTGTAGTATCTCTGGGGCAACCACCTGGTCTATGGGTCCATGAATGGGGTCTTTCATCTTTCTGTACAGGATGCCTTGTTGTACTCTAAGTTTGCCAAGTTGACGAGACAAAGCACGAGCTCGAGGATCGAATCTTGCTGCTTCCCTCTTTGTCAGCTTCTTCTCCCCAGTCACATATGGCAGGATGGTGCTGATGACTTGGTCTTCACTCTGTGCCTGGCTCCATTCCTGGGGGTGATGGAAGGAAAAGGACTGGCTTCCATGCTGGCATCAGATGGTTCTGTCTTCTGTACCTGTGCTATGTCATTCAGCTCAGACACCACTGCCGGTGTACTGCCATCTTGAAGCTTCCTGTAGTCAGGGCCCTTTGTCCACATGAGACGGCCGTCCATTCTTCTTCTTTCCCTTGGGCGCCCCCTTGTGGTTTCTCCGTGGAAATCTAGACAACGCATCAGCGTTCTTGTTTTCTCTGCCAGACCTGTATTTGATGGTAAAGTCAAAACAAGCCAATTCTGCAGCCCATCTTTGTTCAACAGCTCCCAGCTTGGCTGTTTGGAGATGGCTGAGGGGATTGTTGTCAGTGTATATTTCAGTTTGGGCTCCGATCAGGTAGTGACGGAACTTGTCACTCATGGCCCACTTCACTGCTAGCACTCCAACTTCATGCTGCTGTAGTTCTTCATCGACCGTTCACCTGGACGTAACGACCGACTTGCATACGCGATGACACGGCGCTTGCCATCTTGCTCTTGGGAGAGAACAGCTCCCAAACCGTCCAGACTAGCGTCAGTCTCCAAAATGAAGGGGCACTAAAGTCCGCATATCCCAACACTGGCGCTGTAGTGAGGGCTTTTTTCAGGTTCTGGAATGCCTCCTGGCATCGGCTGTCCCAATCTGCTGAAATGACGCATGTTTGCTCTTCCGATTCTTCCCCTTGTCCTTCTGGTATGTGGTGGACACAAGCTTGTTCAGAGGTTGGGCGATCTTGCTGAAACCTTCCACAAACCGTCTGTAATAGCTGGCGAATCCCAAAAACGATCTGAGCTCTCTCAGGGTGTGGGGAACTGGCCAACTAGCCACTGCCTTGATCTTACTGTCAGAGGTCGCGATGCCTGCTCCTGAGACCGTATACCCCAGGTACTCTACTTGGTGGCGAGCGAAGACGCATTTCCTTGGGTTCAGTTTGAGGCCTACCTCTCTCAACCGATCAAAAACAATCTGTAGCCGCTCCAGATGTTCATCAAAGCTGCGACTGTATACCAGCAGGTCGTCGAGGTATACGAGGAGGATCTGGAATGTAAGGTCGTTCATCGTAGACTGCATGAGTCTCTGAAATGTAGCTGGTGCCGTTGAGAGGCCCATGGGCATGCGCAGATACTCAAACAGTCCAAACGGTGTGATAAACGCCGTCTTTTCTCGGTCCTCCTGACTCATAGCGACCTGATGATATCCGCTGGCAAGGTCCAGGGTGGAGAACAGCTTGGCTCCACCCAGCGCATCAAGGGAATCATCGATCCTGGGCAAGGGGTATGCATCTGGGATGGTTTTGGCATTCAGACGTCTGTAGTCCACGCACAGCCTGATGGATCCATCCTTCTTTCGGACTATCACCACTCCAGATGCATAAGAGCTGGAACTCTTCTGGATGATCTTCTTGTCCAGGAGGCTCTGAATGTGGTCTTTCACTTCCTGGATCTGAGAAGGTGGGATCCTCCTGAAGGTGGTGCTGACTGGATGTCGTCCTTCAATCTTAGTTTGTGCGTGACCTGATCCGTGAAGCCAACATCCTGATCGTCCTTTGAGAACAGATCAGCATTGGCCATCACCAACCTTCTCAGTCTCTGGCTCTCCTCAGCATTGCAGTCTACATCGTCCAGGTCTACTGGACAAGGTCCGGAGGTCATGTTGGGTCTGGCGGGATTGTTTGACACGTGGATTCTGTTGCAGCTGGCCTCCACCGATACATGTCCTGACGGGACCTCTCCTTGTGGCAGCTGCACAGTCCCTATCCTCGTGCCTGGCCTTAGCATTATTCCTTCATCTGAGATGTTGGCCACCTGCACAAAGAAGCTGCTGCCTATTACAGAGCTCAGTGTGCTGGCCACCATCAATCCCTTGCATGGGCCGTCCGCCAAGGACTCCACCAGGATTTCTGTTGGCTGTTGTCTGCCCACCCTGTTCCCAATGCCAGTGGCCCTGACTGTGGCTATGGAGCGCGGAGGGATGTATGCTGGCTCCCCTTTGGCCACTCTGGCAAATCCCCTGATGGGCAGCAGCGAACAGGTCCCCTGGCGCAATTCCTGGAGGACATTCATGCCCAGTATCGCTGGAGCATGGTCCATTCCCTGAGAGGTGTATGTCTGGCATTTCCTAATGAGAATGCCTCGGTCACTTACGACCTGCCCATACACCTCTACGTCGGCCTCAAAGTACCCAACATAGGGCACCTCAATCCCATTGGCTGGGTGTTACCCGGAGCAGATCTGGGGCTTGCCTACGGCCAAGTCCACTGGCTCCAAACAGCTGATTAAATACATTCTCCGAAATCATAGACACCTGTGAGCCTGTATCAATCAGTGCAGGGAGTTCCCTGCCATTAACCTTAATGGTAACCATTGGACTTGGTCCTACCAATTTTCCCAGTGAGTCCCTGTTCCCCTCCTCTGCAGCTGGACTCATTTCTGCAGAGGGGTCCCATTTCCCCAGCGTTTCGGGCAATTCCGTCCGATGTGTCCCGCTGTTTGGCATTTGTAGCAGATGGGTTTTCCGTCGGACGTAAATTCCCATCTGGGCCTGGATGGTGTGGGCCCCGTTGTCCGGTGTTGTTGTTGCTGTCGAGCCATCTGGTCTTTCATGGCCGCCATCTCATCCTTGAGGTTCTTCAACTCCTGGACTAGGATGCTCAGCTCTGCAGGGGAGGTGGTGGTTGCGGCAGCAGTCTGGACTGGGACCTTCGGCTTCTCCTCTTCGTCGGCCTGCCATCGGATGGCTGCTTCCCGGGCATCATAGAAAGACAGCTCAGCATCCTCGAAGGTCTTCTCCCTTAGCTGCCTTACCAGGAGAACATCGTGGAGCTGGGCGATGAAGTGGTCCCTTAGCACCTTGTCGTCATGGGCTCCTGTCCATCTTTCCTCTGTTTCTCCTGGAGCTCCTGGAAGGACCTACTCAACCGGCTGGAGTAGGCCCTGACTGTCTCCCCCTGCCGCTGGTGGATAGAATTGAAGATTGCCAGGAGTTGGCAGACCGATCTCTTGTCGCCATAAACCTCCTCCAATATGGCCAGGATCTTGGTTGGTGTTCCCCTAGCGGCGGGCGGGTGACATGCCACTTCTTCCCGAACCGCGGTCGAAACATGGGACAGGAGAAACTGGATCTTGTCCCTCTTTCCTGGTGATATCTTGCGCTTTCCAGGCTGCCTCGATCTGCTCTCTGAAGTCAGCCACCGTCACCTGTCGGGCATCTCCTGAGAACCTGGTAATGGTGCGCTCTTTGGGTATTACCACTACCCTCTGCTGCTGCTTTAGAGCCTGCAGCTCCTGTGCTAAGTCCTCGAGCCTCATACTGCATTCTTCCGTCTCGGACTCTGACATGACTTTTGATTCTCAATCATCAATAATAAACAATCGAAGAGGGTTTTCTAACGCCTTTCACGCACACATTCCAGTTCATACAAAATTGTTTACATACACTAAAATCACTCTGAACCATTTACATGGAACTAATTATCTTATCCTTTCACATATAGGATGTCGACAGTCTTTTTTTCACATGCTGTACTTCACCAGGGCCGGGCGCAGTCACATTCTTGTCCATCGTGTCGAGCGTTCTTCCCCGCGCCCCAGGGTTGGCTGTCCATCCTGTCGGCGACGCCATCTTGTGGGGAGAGGAGGTGGTGTGGTTGCAAGGTTGAGGTATGGTGCCTGCGGTGGAGAGGGGATAGGAGGACATCCTTCTCAACACGCCAGCTTGCTACTCTCCCATTTTCCCTTTTTTATTCTACATCAAATCGTGCCAACCATCCTGGGGCAGTGACTCTCGCCCAGAGCGCATCTTCACTCATCGGTCATCTTCATACAGCAGTGATGCAACCCAATGCCGCGTCTACTCCATCATATTTTCACACAATTCATAGGAGCCGTCTTGTTCTCATTTTTCTTGACATCTGTCTCAGTACATCTACAACTTCGCTTTCAATACATCATAGAGGCTATCTTCTGCACAAGTCTTTCTACACGTCTGCCTTCTTCCAATTTCCGATGCAAAAGAAAGTATATCTCAACACTTGGGACTACTTCCCTCTCTGTCCCCACGCCACATATTCCTACATTGCCCTGGAATCATTGGCTGAAAGCCTGTTTTACAGTGTTATGGGTCATTCCTCAGTCCAAAATAGTTCCCTAATCTGGAGGCAGAGAGTCCACGACTGACCATGTGGTATCAATTAGTCTCGCCGGTCGAGAAGGCCCACTTCCAAGACGCGTCTGTCAGGCTAATTTATGAAAGCCAGGAAGTGTCATCCACGGAGGCTGTGTTTCCTGCTTCAACGCAGGCTGAATAGAACTGTTGTCTCAGCAAAGGATGAACTTACTAGGTGGAATTCGTTGACTCTTAGAGAAGAGGGAGAGAGAGAGAGAGAGAGAGAGAGAGAGAGAGAGAGAGAGAGAGAGAGAGAGAGAGAGGGAGAGAGAGAGGGAGGGAGAGGGAGAGAGAGAGAGAGAGAGAGAAAGGGACAGACAGACAGACAAATAGTCTACATGGGCAACTATTCTGCCCTGTCACACTAGTTTTTACCCTAGGAATTGCTTTCAATGGACAAGCCTGGATATTGTTTATTCTTTTTAGTTTTGTGATTGCAATTGTTGATTGAAGCCTCAAAACAGGGCGAAAATATATGAAAAGTAAACGATACAAGCAGCCCAGTTCAAGATTATGATTTCTTTTAAGTGTATGCTCATATTGTGAGCATTGTCTGCTTGAAGGAGATTCCTCAGTGGAGCGGCGCCGGGAAAATTAGGGAAAATCTGAATAAATCAAAACTATATATATATTATATATATATATATTATATATATTATATTTTTAAATATATATATATATATATTATATATTACTAGCCGGTGTACCCGGCTTCGCTCGGGTATACTGTACAATATTTTTCTGGCCACCCTCTCTCTCACCACTTAAAAGACAATACAATAAAATTCAGCTTTGGTTTGTTTCGTTTTTCCCATGTGAACCAATTGCTCCAGCTTCCTCCTATCTAATTCACCAGTTTCTTCGGACGCCCACTCCTTCTTGCCTCTTGTTTTCCTCACAATTTTTTTTCGAAATTTACGATGCACAGTCCATAGAGGGATGCCTGTACTTTGTGAACTTACCGATGCATTCTCAATTCCTTGATTGAAGTGCTCCAAATGAAAACTCTGTAGGGGCCGCCATAACCTAGTGGATAAGGTGTGGACTCATGCCCAAAGGTCGTGGTTTCGAATCCGGCTTGGTCTTTTAAATTTTAACGTGGAATGTTTCCCGCTAAAATGACCGTAGTTCACCCGATGTGAACCCTGGCCCGCAGGTGTCAGGCGAATGTGCGGACCAGCCATCTGCATACCCTTGATTTGGGCACGGACGTTAAACCCAACTCAACTGCCCCAAGGGATGAAAATGTCTGACCCTGGCTCTTGATGATTGTCAGAGGGGAAAGTGGTTTCATGGGAACTGAAGCCGTCAGAATGAAATGGCAGGGGTGAGTCCATTGGTTTCCAGGGGAATTCTGGGGAGCAGCACGGTTCACCTTTTGGGGGGCCACATGATATTTTCGCTTCTAACGTTCCTGTGCAGTCTGGTAAAGGGACACATCGGGTGCCATTGATCCCTTTGGCGGGTCCAGTGAGCGGAGAATGATAATGGGGGACTCAGATTTCAGCAACAGTTCATGTGGTGGAAGTCCAGAAATCTCAATGGAGTTCAGGAGTTCTTGTGGATAAAGGACTCCCTCATCATCATTCTTGGCCGTGTAAAACAGATCTGTACAGAGTTTCCTCCAGGGAAGTCGGGCTCGATTTTTCTGCTCACCCTGTTGACAGTCTCGTTCAGGAGGAGATTATGGCCTTCCCACAAACCGTCTGAGTCTACACAGTGGCATAAAGATCCGGGTAAACTGCTTCTATCAGATCCTCCTGGCTATCATAAAACTGGCATAGTGTGGTGGGCCCAAATTTAGTATCTGGAAACATTGATCATTGGCACCATTGCCAATGTCAAGCAGAAGTTTGGCGAAGTGGCTGTCTGGGGGTTTCCAGACAGGTGGGCTCTTCATATTGGTGGTTAGACGTTTAACCCCAAACCCATGCTCCGCCACTTCCTTCAGACAGGCGTTGACAATGTTGGCTCTGGTGACATTGGGGGACGACAGGGAGGATCTACCTGAAGTCCCCACAGACAGCGTTGGGATGCTTCCATTGGCCTGTGCACTGGGGTGATGTCCTGCAGCGTAGAGTGCATGGCCTCGTAGACAGCTTTGTGGGTCATGGGAGCTTCATCAATTTGGGACGGTTGCAGCCTCTTTGATGACTTTGGCCAACGTTGACCCACGCTTGACGAGCAGGTTGGCGTTTCTTGCTTGTCGGCATCCAGAGGGCCCTTTTGAAAGTGCTATTTTCTGTCCGCCCACCGGCAAAAGAGTGGCGGCAATGCCACTGGAAGCAGTGGCTGGCACTATTTTGCCTGTGGAGTGATCCTGTTCGGGAAATAAGATTCAGGATGGTCTTTCCTGTCCTCATGGAGCATCAAGGAACATTAGTTGTGCTTGCTGTGGGATCTGCCTCTGCTCAACCATGGTCATAAAGCTGTCGTACACGTCTCTCTGGTCAGCTGTCAGCTTTTCAGCTGGTCTTTCAGCTGCTGCCGGGAGTGCAGTAGTGTCGTAAATTGGTCTCGCGGTAGTATTTCGAGGCACAGTTTGTTGTTGTGTGACTGTTGGCACCCCTACTCCTCTGTAGACTTGCCTCCAAGAAGGAAGATTTTGTGCTGAATCACAGTAAGGCTTGGTTGTAGATGGCATGTGTTTTACTGCGCTTCATAATAGAATCTCTTCGGATTTGGGAAGAGGAAATCTTCAGCAAGATGGTCTCTAAAGAGGTTCCACGGTTGCCTGGGTTACTGGGGTTGCAAGCCACTAGGATAATACAGAGCCACGCGCAGTCGGGGTCTCTGAGAGATGGAGGCTTCCCCATGGTAAGTTTTTGAAGGCGGTCATTTTAGGGCCCAAGAGCATTGCAAGATCTCAAAAAATGTTGTGGACATAGCGTTGACAATCTTCAGCTCCTCTAGGAACGGGGCCCTTTCATAACGTTGAGTAGAAGCTTCAAGAAGTAGCACTCTCCTGGCGAGAACTGTTTACTGTACAATCCCCGGATTGCAGTGCCCCTTTGTCGTTTCTTCCACATATTCTGAGGGGAAACATCCATGTGAAGTGCTCAGGGACTTCCACGTACTTCAGCTCTGTGCTGTAGGGTTTGAGGCATAGGCTAAAGATGGCGGTAAAGGGTTGCTTCTGGGGGAGAGCCTTGTGCTCTTTGCGCTGCGTTGGTGTGGATTGTCCATTCTCCAAATGGAAGGGGGGGTCTCTGAACAATGGGGTGGCGCTCATGCAGGTCAAATCCCAGGGTGTCCAGGTCGCTCGATGCTGCCAACGTAGCGGGCATTTGGTACATTTGGATCTCATCAACGACTGGAGGTTGTTGAGCTGCTCCTTCCCCTGCCTGAGTGGCTTGGAGTTGGAAGACGGCTTGGTCTGTCCCCTTGTGGACATACTTCAGGACGTACTTAATGGATTTTATGCTACTGCATATTTCCACATTGAAGTGGCAGTTGAACTAATGTAGGGTGGTAGGGTTGTAGGGGACAAACCCACTGGTTGGTGACAATGTTTCTCTCTGCCCAAGTTTCACAGACCCAGTATGTCCTCCATCACATCTCGCGTCTCTGTACTTGGGATAGCTGTCCTCACCCTGCTCTATGGGCCCTTCTTGCCTCTCAATCAATTTTACCTACAATTTGTTTTCGAAATACGATACACGTCGATAGAGGGATGCCTGTTCTTAATGAACTTACCGATGCATTCTCAATTCCTCAAATTTAAGTGCTCCAAAATGACAAACTGTGTAGGGGGCCGCCATTAACCTAGTGGATAGGCGCTGGACTCATGATCCAAAGGTCGTGGTTTCGAAACCTGGTTTGGTTTGGAATTTTTTTACGTGAAATGTTTTCGCTCAAATAACCATAGTTCACCCCCATATCCACCATGGCCCTGCAGTGTCAGGTAATGTGACGGGCCGCCCTTGGGATATCCATTTTGGGCACGGAGTTAAAGCCAACTCAAAATGACAACTTGTGAAAAGATTGCATTTTCACGATGTATTATGTCTATTGGAGGGTCTCTGGGTTTACAACAAATTTTGGTCTCCCCGTTTTCGCAAGTATAGTCAGTGTTTCTGCGCTTCCAGTTCGTGATGCTGCAACGTAGAACATTCTATGTGTAAAACACGGAACGGTCAGATCTGCCCCACGGGATGAAATGTCTGACCATGGCTCTTGTTGACAGACAAAATCAGAGGGTATTGCAGAGCATCATAACTTCGGGTATTTCTGAAATCCTCTGCAGACTCCATCTCTAAATTTAGAAATTAACGGTTTTTAACGGTCAATTTTAAGTTTCTGTTCATATTAGTTGTTATCATTGTCAGCGTGTAAAAAATTTACCTGCATACATATACCAAAAATTCATCAGAAAGGTCTAAATTTTACAAAATAACGAATCTTAACGGTTTTAACGCTCAATTTTTAAGTGTCGTTCATGTAAGTTGTGTATCATTGTTCAGCGTGTACAACTGCATCTGTATACGAATTTCTTTAAGAACGGTCTAAATTTATATAATGACGGTTTTTTAAAGGTCATTTTTAAGTTTCCGTTCGTGTAAGTTGTATATCATTGTTCAGCATTTAACTACCCTTTTATACCAAAATTTTATCAGAAAGGTCTAAATTTAGAAAATAACGAATCTTAACGATTTTTAACGCTCAATTTTTAAATTTCCGTTCGTGGAATTTATTGTATATCATTGTTTGCGTGTAAAACTGCATTGTATACCCAATTTCATCAGGAACGGTTAAATTTATATAATAACTGTTTTTAAAGGGGCAATTTTTAAGTTTCCCTTCGTGTAAGTTGTATATCATTGTTCAGCGTGTTAAAAACTGCATTTTGGTACGAATTTCATCAAAAATGGTCTAAAATTTTTTATATAACGGTTTTAACGGTCAATTTTAGTTTCGGTTCGTGTAAGTTGTATATCATTTTTTCAGCATTTAAAACTTCACCCGTATACAAAATTTTATCAAGAAAGGTCTAAATTTAGGAAATAACGCTTTTTAACGGTGTAAATAACGGTCATAAAAACTATCGAATGCCCAGTGTTATCCCCAGTATGCCCTCCAGACTCATGCCAAGTTGGTGCGATCGACGACTCCCCTTTTCCGCCAACATCAGAAAAGATTGTATTTTTAAAGTTTTTAGGGGGGTTTGTGTTGTTAACGGTTTTTAACGGTCATTTAAAAACTGTCGTAGAAACTGTCCAATGACCCTATGTTACTCGGGAGATGTCCTTAGGTTCGATGTACCTGTGCAATGTCACAAGGGCCATTTGATGAAAAGCAGAGGAAAAAAAATGTCTTTGAAACCGTTATTTAAAAGTTTTTTAACGGTTTTAACGGTTTTATTTTTATAGAGATTAGTCCAAAACCCTCCTTAGGTCACAACAGACGTACCTGCTAAATTTCAGAAGATCGGGTTTTTTTAAAAAGTTTCTTTTATAGGGTTAGGTTTTTTTTTAACGGTTTTTAATGTTATAAATAACGGTTTTTGTAACTGCCAAATAACGGTTCTCATTTTAGAGGGAAAAGTCCTGTACTGTGCAATGTCACAACGGCTATTTGATTTAAAAGCAGAGGAAAAAAGATGTATTTGAAAACCCTCATAAAAGTTTTTAACGGTTTTTAACGGTTTTATTTTTCAGGATTTAGCCCAAAAACCATCCTCGGGTCACAACAGACGTACTGCCAAATTTCATTACAAACGGTTGAGCCGTTTTTGAGTCTATGGTAACAGACACACACACACACACACACGCAGACAGATTTGCCATTTATATATTAGATATATATATAAAATATTTTTATATATATATATATATATATTTTTATTTATTATATATATTTATGTGTGTGTGTGTGTGTGTGTGTGTGTGTGTGTGGTGTGTGTGTGTGTTTTAACAAGCTGTACACACAACACACCCCACAACACCACACACACACACCAAAACACACAACAAACCAAACACACACATTGTGTATCCTTTTTTTCCGATTTATAAATACTGCCGTCAATGCTCTTTTGTTCAATAGTTCCTTTCGGTGTGAGTGGTAAATGTACGGCGAAAGCGACAGACATAAAACATTAGAACATAAATAAACTCCGAGCCTTGTATCAAACTCGAAAAAAAAAACCAGCAAGCGAATGTCCCTCGGTAATGAAAAACACAGGCATGCATGGTTGGTTGTGCGAGGCCCTTTTATGGAAAAAAATGATAAAGTCGAGGGAAAAAAAAGAGGATGGAGGCCCACAAAAAGGACCGTTTTTTACAACAACAACAACAACAAAAGAAAAACAGAAAAGAAAAGAAAAGAAAAACGAAACAAAAATACAAAAAAACAAAAGACCAACAAAAAAAATTGGTAAAGATGGGGGTGATGGGAGTTATTGGTGGTGAGTTCTTAAGCACAAACCAACAGTTTCTGAATCAGTCGGTGGTGATTTTTAGCACAGTCTAACAGTACCGAATCAGTCGGTGGCGACTTCATACCGCTGTTCGAGGAATGAAGGCAAAGAAATCAGTTTTCCAGTGGGACAATTAACCTGTCTTGATTTTTTAAGTTTCATTCGAAAGCATGCTTCTTGTTGCTGGAACCTCTCTATTCTCCTGATGTTCAGTGTTGTGTTCAGTCACACACCTCTGAACTGGTAGTCCAGCATGGGTTGAGACATGGCTAATTCTTAAAGAGTCGATGCATAAACTCCACCAAAACACATGACAAACATATCACAAGGACACTACATGACAGGTTTCGACCTCTTAGGTTTCTTCAGGCAAGTTAGACAAACACTCAGGAACACGAAAATCAAGGAACGTGCTAATCACTGATTTGTCAAATTGTTCCATTTTCGTTGCCAGAGTGTTGTTTTCTGCATGAAGAAGACCTAGAGGTCGAAACGGTCGTTGTTTTGCCTGTGATTCGTTTGTCCAAGTTGTTTGTCTAAGTTGTTGAATTAACAAACATTTGAAAAGCTTTGTATCATGCACGTTTTCAGCTTAAATACGCTTTTTTTTTTTTTTTATGTGTGTGTCTACTTTTTGTTTTAGATTTCCGCCTGCAGTCGCCTCAAGTTGTGGATATGATTACAGGTAAGATAGAAACACAGTGACACTGATGGATAACTGTACATATGTTTCGGCTTCCCTTACATTTCTGTCTCAACACTTCACTTCCTGCTGTTGTCAACTTACCATCGTCGTGTCTAGCTGTGGCGTTCCAGATCCTGGCGTGGCAGTGGGTTGACTCTTCTTTGTAAGTCTGGCTGGCTGTGTGATCGGACCGGGGAATGTTGGCTATGATAGAACTATGGAAAAATCTCTTACGTGGCAGTATCACTCATGTATACGTTATGTTTGGAAAACTGTCGTTGCTATTTGGATGCAAAGTGGCTAGTTGTAATGGAAAATCTGGCGAGACAGTATTACTCATGAATATGTCACTGTTTGAAACCGTAGTTCTATTGGATGCCTGTGGGCGTCCTTCCTGGATGATGTACGTCAAAATATTTTTTCATTTGCTGTGCTGCATAAGCTGTCACACGTCCACAACAAACGGTTGATGTTGCCATGTTTGCAACCCCCACCCTCACCCCCCCGGCCCCTCCACCCATCCTATCTCCATCTCATTGTCCACGTTCACCCCGCATCCGTTTCGGGCGTTTGAAGTCTTAAATCGTTATTTCTCTCCACTGTCTCGCACACCATGCTGTGTTGTACTGGACTTGATGTGTTCGTGAGTAACCTGCTTTCCCTTGACAAATCTTTAAAATTGTATGTAGTAACTCACCAAACATGGGAACATGCGAATCACAAGACAAAAGCACTACGAGTTTATACTGAGTATTACTTACTATGGTTGTGTTGTCTTCTTTAATTAATGTTCACTACATCATTCTATGTTGTGGTACAGTTGTTACATGCGACGATGTATTTTCTACATCATTCTATGTTGTGCAGATTGTTTTCTGCAATAAAAGGAGTTCTGTTATCGGTAGAATATCGTGCATGAAGACTGTTTCTATCATCTAATGTAAGCTGCATCATATATTTGCGTATATTATCTTTTCCAAAAACTGTGTTCTATACGAATTCCTTAAGTGATGTAATGTTTCATAGTTTCTTTATTGTGTTGATTTGCTTCCTTCAATAATGTTTATTACATCATTCTATTTTGTGCAGAGTGTTTTTTCATCGATAAATAGTAATCCATATCATCTATTATATAACAGTGCTTTATTCTATTAAATGTTTTCATCATCATTCTACATTGTGGACAGAGCTATTTCCCTCGCTAAATTTTCATATACAGAATATATTGTGTAGACTGTTTTTATCTTCAATAAAATTATTTGTTAATAAATCAAAACCCGCAATAGAAATTATATTAGAGTTAATACAAACAGGGTTAGGCGAGATAGGATAGATAGATAGGATAGATAAGAGAGAGAGGAGTAGAATGGATGAGTGTGGGAGGAGAGAGAGAGGAGAGAGAGAGAGAGAGAGGGGGGGGGACAGACAGACAGACAGACAGACAGACTGACAGAGAGGATTACAAGTAGCATATGTGACAGATCGCAATCTGTTCATAGGAACATATGCTGAACTGTGTTCGCGAAGGATGTGTAATGTGGGAAACATTGTACAATCGGATAACCATTGAACAAGCGGTCCCACAAAGTAGTTTTTTTAAATGGTGCAGTGGGAAAAAAATTTCATGGACCACACTCTTCATAACATCGTTTGCTGGTTTACAAGTCAGGCAACTTTCTAACATTCAGATGTCTATGCCTCGCTATGCTCTCAGTCAAAACTCATTTTCTATAATGAAAGATACTGGCAACACACACACACACCACCACAACACACACACAAACACACACACACACACACATGTCTGCACCCCTGCACACACACGGCACACACACACACACACACACACACACACACACACTCACACAACACACACACACACACACACACACACACACACACACACACACCACACACACACACACACACACATCCGACGTGCATTGCGCGGTGTTGGTGCGCGCACGCACAACACACACACACAACACACACACACTCACAGATAGGAGAGAGAGAGAGAGAGAGAAGAGAAGAGAGAGAGAGAAGAGAGAGAGGAGAGAGAGAGACGAGTGAGGAAGAAGAGAGTGAGAGGAGGTGAGTGAGATAGAAAGAAAATAAACTCTATCTGTAAAGGACTTGCTTTGCAGGCCTGGAAAATCACAACCCTAAGAAAAGGAATATGCATATCACACATCGGGGTGGGGGGGGGGACACTTTATTTGACCCACCAAAAAACAAAAACATGCAAGAGCTGATTATAATTCTCAACAACAAAGCGTGCCTTGGCCGTGATCAAAACTTTTTACGACCCATCAAAAACGAAAGGTGATAAGGCTGTTCTGAACACTTTATTTAACACACACACACACACACTCACAACACAACACACAACACCACACACATCACACCACACGCCGCACGGCACGCACGCACGCACGCACGCACCGCACGCACGCAACGCACGCACGCACGCACGCACGCACACACACAAACACACTCACTCACACACACACAATACACACCAAAAAAATGCACAGAATTGGTAATTTCCTATCAAAAACAAAATGTGTGTAGACTATAGTATCATCAGCAAAATCCCATCAAAACAAACAACATGGAGCTGCTATCAACAAAGCTAAACCATCAAACAAAACACATTGGAGCTTGTTATAAACAAAGCAATACTCATGAAAACAAACATATCATGGAGAATGCTATCAACAAAGCAAATCCCATTCAAAACTAACACATGGAGCTGCGATCAACAAAGCAAAACCCATCAAAACAAAACATACCATGGATCTGCTTCAACAAAGCAAAACCCATCATAAACAAAACATACATGGAGCTGCTATCAACAAAGCAAAACCATCAAAACAATACATACATGGCGTGACATTCAACAAGGCAAGAAAAAACATCAAAACAAAAACTATAAGGAGCGGACATCAACAAAGCAAAACCCATCAAAACAAAAACATTACATGGAGCGGACATCAACAAAGCAAAAACCCATCCCCCCAAACAAAACTACATGGAGCTATATCAGCAAGGCAAAAACCCATCAAAAAAATAAAGCGGGATGGAGCTGAACATCAACAAAGCTCAAACCCATCTCAAAACAAAACATTACATGGAATGCTATATCAATTATGGCAAATAACCCATCAACAATAAAGCGGGTCGTGGTGCTGACATTCAAACAAAAGCAAAACCATCAAAACAAAAACATACATGGAGCTATATTCAAAAAGGCAAAAACCATAAAAAAATAAAACGGACATGGAGCTGACATCAACACAGCATCAACGTGGAGCAGCATAAAACTGATAATCAGTTCATCAAAAAGACATTAGATGTGCAGCTATCACAGGCAATCAAGCCGCATAACAAACTGATTAGAACACCAGTGACACGTACACACAAAAGGAGTGTTTCTACCAAACAACAACAACAACAACAACAAAACAACAACAACAACAACAAACAACAAACACACAACACTCAACACCACACACACACACACACACACACACCACACACACACACACACACACACAAATCATGGTAAGTTGAGAGCAAGAAGGATTCGAATATAAACACAAACTCAACACAAATTGTTTGCTTGCATAGTGCAGGTGTAAGCGCGGTCGCTTGTCCGGTTGGGGCGCGCGCGCTCGTGTGGTGTGGTGTCGTGAGTGTGTGGTGTGTGTGTGTGTGTGTGTGTGTGTGGTGTTTGTGTGTGTGTGTGTGTTTGTGTGGGGTCGTGTGTGTGTGTTAGCGCATAAGCGCGCTCGCGCGCTCGTATGTGTGTGTGTGTGTGTTGTGTGTGTGGTGTGTGTGTGTGTGTGTCGTGTGTGTGTTAGAGTGTGTGGTGTGTGTGTGTGTGTGTGTGTGTGTGGTATGTGTGTGCTTGCGCGAAGTGCATGCATGCGTACATGCATGCATACGTGTGCGTGGCATGTGTGTGTGTGCGTATGTCTTCGCACAGACAGTTTGAGAGCAACGACCCACCGCGCCCCTTCGAATAAAAACACAAACTCAACACAACTTGTTTGCTTGCATTACGTGAGGTGTAAGCGCGGTCGCTTGTTCCGTGCGCAGCGCGAGCGCGTGTGTGTGTGGTTTGTGTGTGTGTGTGTGTGTGTGTTGTGTGTGTGTGTGTGTGTGGTGCGTATTGTGTGTGTGTGTGTGTGTGTGTGTGTGTGTGTGTGTGTGTGTGTGTGTTGTGTGCGCGCGCACGCATGCGTCCGAGCGCGCGCGGTGTGTGCGTGCGCCCGTGTGAGCGTGTGTGCGTGCGTGTGTGCATGCGTGCGTGTGTGGCGTTCGTGTTTACGTGCGTGCGTGCCTGCCTGGTGCACACGCGCGCGCGCGCGCGCGCGCGCGCGTGTGTGGTGTGTGTGTGTGTGTGTGTGTGTGTGTGTGGTGTGTGTGTGTGTGTGTGTGTGTGTGTGTGGCTTCTTTTTCTTTTTCTGTTCTTCTTGCCGAAAAAAAGAATTAAAAGTATTTCTTTTTAACAGCCGCTGCGGCGAAGTGATGCCGCAGACTCCCGGCTGGGAGGTCGTTAGATTCGATTCCCATCAGAACAATATATTTTGTGGAATTTTTCTGTCCTGACTGGCTCCTACTTGGGTTGAGTTTGCTATGAGCTCAGTTGGGATTGTTGCGATCCACACAGTCAAGTTTCATCCATTTAATGGATGCCTCTAGGAGTGTGACTTAATTTCCTGACAAACACAGCAAGTGTCTGTATCTTCGGGCCTGTTGACGCGGGTATATATTTATGAAGTAAGCGTAGAAAAAGCCAGCCTGTCAAGTAGTCTCAGACCAGAACGAAAATCCGTAGCTTCATCTCCATCATCTTCATCTATCGATCAGCATAATAGACAACGTCTCAAGTCTGTGACCTTCGTGCCCAGCTAGCATGGTGTATCCTCAGTTTCATGTCCTTCCACGTCTATGCCCTTGTTGAGGTTCTGTCTGTCTCCGGTATCGGCAAGTTTATGGTCACTGTCGTTGGTAGGACTGTGGTTGTGTCCGCCGGTGAGGAGAGAGAGAGAGAGAGGAGAGAGAGGAGAGGAGGAGGTGAGGAGGGATGAGAGAGGAGTAGAGGAGGAGAGAGAGAGAGAGGAGGAAAGAAAAAAATCGATCTTCGGACTTTTGTTCTGTCTCCAACAACTCACCAGGAGTGTCCGAAGACACCAAATTGAAACAAGAGGCACCGCTCACTCTCTGTCGTGTCCAAACAAGGAACGAATGTAATCCATACTGAAAAAATAACAAAGAGGAGAAGCGACACTACCTTCACAGTGGTGGTGATGATAGCATATTTTCTGCTTGTGATCAGTTTAAAAACATTGAACAAAAGCTCTGCTCGAAATACATCATTTTACCAGTATCTGACATCGGTTTATCCTATCTTTTTAAATTCAATAAATGTTCTGCAATCATTTTTATTTCTTTTTACTGATTGATGGGGTTGTTTACATACTTAGTTCACACAGTATTTTACATAGCTCTTCTCACAGCGAGTTACACAGCATTTCTATGAATGTTTTGTAATGACATACACATATACTGCAAACATTTATGCAATTTGTTTTTTATCATAAACACACTGTCAAACTGTTTGATACAAAGCAAGTAGCAGAAGTGGAAGTTTGCCTGCTGTAGGTATGGTGATAACATGAATGCAAGAGGTTTGGGTATGAGAAGGCGGAGGTGATTTATTTTAATAGAATACAGTTCAAATATTCTCACCCGTTCATGTTGACATGGCCCAATCTTTTTCATTGAAAACAGCCTACAGCCGCCGCTGAATCAAAACCACCTGAATGAATATCAAGGACATTAAGAGCCAGTTGCAACTGCAATCAAATGTAGCATACACATAGAGGGGAAATGCTACAAACCTCCCAGTTAAGAATTACTCTAAGTTATAAATCACAGCGCTTGTGCATCTGTGACCTTCTGAGGGCTTTATGTGAGCACACGTAGAAGACATTTTGACACATGCATCCACCATTTTTGTGGGCGGCTTTTTTAATTACAACATAACAGTAATTGAGGATATGTTTTTATGATGCATAAAATACATGTTAAAAACAGCAGATCTCATGTATCTATTTCATGTGTATTTTTTAGTGACGTGCAGAATCAGGCAATTGTCGCAATTGGTTGATCTTCTGCAAAATCAGGTAATGATATCACATGTTTGGCCAATCCATTGAAAGAACAAGAATGATCGATGTGTGTTAAATCTTTTTAACCTTGCATTCTATTTGCTTCTTGGGTGTTGACAGCACTGACACCTATCAATAATGACAGAAACATAACTCTTCACCCGCCTCCCCCAACTCATCCCCTCTCATTATAAAAACAAGAAAGAGGTCACAAAAACAAAAACAAATAAAAAGCAAGCTTTTAGACTTAATGTTTATGTGATTCAACATCATAACAAAACTGCGGTAACTGCTTCTCACTATGTCGCATCCATTCATTTTTCAGTAATGACAGGTTGATAGTTATTAAAAATTGAAAGAAATGACTAAGCCAGTTTTCAATGGATAAAAGTATTAAACAAAAGGAAGCTGAAAGTAATTCGCGGACCACCGATGCAGTATGCAGCACTGATTTCAGCAAAACGAAAAGATTTCCCTACACAATTTCACAGCTTACTCTCTTGTCTGTGCATAATAAGATGTGAACTAAGCGAGTTATCCTCTGAATCTAAGGTCACTGAAATTTCTCAATAAAACAGGAATCATCAACAACAAAAGCATTATGGCTTGGTGAACCTAATGTTTTGAGGGCCCTGTCTCAACACTGGACAATATCCTATAGAATGGAATTTTTATGCTGAAAGAAACATGCCAACTGTGGTTTATCAAGCATTTATTGGACATTTCTAGTATTTAGTTATCAAAACTTTGGCATAAAGAATACACAATGGTGGTAAATTACGTTTAAAGATAAATGGAAAGTCGAAAGAAATGCCTCCAAATGCGAGGTTTGCCTCAAACTCTTAAATAAGCCTTACCTGTGCCGCCTTTCAGGATGGGTGAATCTCTTCCGATCACTTTGTCATAAATGATGTCGTAGTACCATAATTTTTTTTTCGGTTTTCCCCCCCGTTTTTGGCTGCTTGCAGCTTGCAGCCAAACGCGAGCTTTTTTTTTTTTTCATATACTTTTAAATTTGTTCAACAAGTCAATTGAATCAGGGGTGTACCCAAGGGGCGGAAGTCTGGGAAATGTAACACTTAAATTAAAAAGGGTTTGGACAGATCCGGGAAATTTTTAGGCCTTTAGTCTTTCATCAAATTTTTTGTAAGATTGGAATCAATTATACGGGAGTGACGTAGATCATATACCTTGAATAATTTTTGTACAGAAGCCAGCAGGTTTCCGGGAAACATCGATCTGTGTAACACAACTTCTACTTGTCATGGAGGATTTAACAAAACTTTAGATAATGGCAACAATGTAGATATACTTTATTTAGACTTTAAAAGGCCTTGATTCTGTTCCCCATGAGAGGCTTTTAGTGAAATTATCATCATATGGAATTACAGGTAGAGTGCATACATGGATAAGGGATTTTTTAAACTAAAAGACAGCAAAGAGTCAGAGTAGGAAGTTCATATTCAGATTTTACAGAAGTTCTAAGTGGTATACCACAAGGGAGTATTTGGGTCCCGTATTATTTACAATATTTAATAAATGATTTGCCAAACTCGGGGGAAAGTATTTGCAAAATATTTGCAGACGATACAAAAATTTAGTAGTAGAAAGAAACTCGTGGAGAGCGTGGCAGCAGAGAGTCCTCAGAAGAGAAGCCCCCTTCAAGCAAGTGTTTGGGCCCCTTTATCTCCTGACACTCTAGGGGGTTGGGCCACACCCGGTTCATGACTCCGGATGTCCCTCTGCTGCCCCCTTTTTTTTTTCCCCATCTTGGGACGAGCCATGGCTGGGATTCGAACCCATGACCCTCTGGACATGCTCATTTTCTACTTAATGACTCGCGCTTAACCACTGAGCCACAGGGACACCTGATATTTGTAGGAAATAAGCCTTATGAAGTTCACTTTTGTTCCTCCTTGACCAGATCCAGCTTGAACACCTTTTCTGCCGCTTCTGCCATTGCTTTCAGGCTCGGGTTTTTTTCCTTCCCTGCAACTGAGAGCTTTTTTCATGAGGCTGTATGCAGACGTTCCTACAAATCCCCTAGCTCCAATTTCTGCAGTGAGGACTTTGACCTGATAGCCTTCTCTCCTCAGGCTGTTTGCCAGATCAGCATACTTTTCAGTCTTGTAGATTTGAGCTGCCTCCATTCTGTTCTCATATGGCACCGTGAGCTCGATCATGATCAGCTGCTTGGTTGACTTAGAGTGGACTATTATGTCTGGTCTCATGCCACTCTTGCTGATGATCTCTGGGTGACTCTTCCATTCTGGGAGGTCTGCAGTGCACTCCCAGTCATCTGCCCCATCCAGCAGACTCTGCCTGCATGTTTCGAGTGGCACTGTTGTTCTTGGCCATGATTTGCTGCCTCCTCCGTGAAGAATGTTGCGGGTGCTTTTGGATTCCTGATTCTCCCTTTTGGGGTGTTGGTACTAGCCCAGACTACTTGTACAATTTCTTTGAGCACTTGGTTGTGCCTCCATGTGTACCTTCCTTGAGCCGGGGCTACTTTACATGAGCTTAGAACATGCTCCACTGTTTGTTTTCATGGCAGAGGGGGCATGCAGGATCGCCCTGTTTTCCCCCACTTCACCAGGTTTGCATTTGAGGGCAGAAGGTCATATGCAGATCTGGGAATGAAGCTGATCCTGAGAGGGGCCATGTGCCAAATGTCATTCCAAGTTAGACTTCTTTGGAGTGCATTCTCCCACGTTGTCCATTGCCCTTGCTGGCTCTGCTGGACTGCTTTTTGAAGTCTTTTTTGGTCTTCTTCTTTTCTCATCTCCTGAATCAGCATGTCTCTTTTGGCTTTTCCCTTTTGGCCTTTGACCACCATTCAGTTTTGGTCACCCCCAGTCCTTGTCTGTTGGTCTGTGTGTGTCCTGTTATTTCTCTGATCTTGAGACTTTCTTTGCAGAATTCATCGCCTCTTGAACTTTCCATTTTCTGCCTGTCTTCAGCTGGGGCTTGATTGTTTTCTACCACCTTGTCTCTTGAGTCCTCCAGCATGTTTTGAAGTCTGATCTTCCCTGCTTTGTATTCCTCCAGATGGATTTCAGGGGTAGTTTGAGCTTTGCTTGGCGACAGTACAGCGCGATGTCAGTCTGACAGGGTGGGACACCAAGCCATTTCCTTGTGAACTTGTTGATTTTGGCTTCCATTGCCTCCACTGTGCGGGTGCAGATGTCGTATATCATCAGAGGCCATAGGAGCTTTGGGTATCAGCATGAACTGCAGACACCAGACCTTGTATTTGCCAGGGAGCCCACACTGGTCAATGGTCTCCAAGCCTTCTTCCGCCATCTGCTTGGTTTCTTTGCTCTTTGTGTGTCTTTCAGCGTATCATCATACCATCTTCCAAGGCTCTTGACTGGCTCTTCTGTGACTGTTGGAATGGCCTGGTTGGCAACACTGAAGACCACAGATTTGGCCACTTTTCCTTTTCCTCAGTGAGAGACTCCGTGATTTCTTTGGCTTGAACTTCATTCTGGATGAGGCAACTATTCGTCCAGCCTCTCCAGCACATGACGTGTCTCGTCTTCTCTGGATGAAATCACCGTAGTGTCATCCATGAAGGCCTTGAGAGGAGGCATCTTGTATCCATCGCCAAGGTCTGTTTGTCTCGCCGTTGTTTGTTGCTGCTTTCAAGATGAGTTCCATTGCCAGCACGAACAGTATCGGGAAATTGCACAGCCCATTGCAATGCCCACTTCCAAGTTGATCCAATCAGTTGTGTACTCCTTGGTAGAGAACCGCATTGAGAAGCCATTGAAGTACTTCTTGAGCATGTCGCGGATGTTCTTTGGCACATGGTACATCTCAAGAGCCAACTGTATCATCTCATGGGGCACAGATCCATATGCGTTTGCCAGATCAAGCCACACTACGTCCAGGTCTCTCTTTTCTGTTTTTGCTTTTTGGATTGCGTCCCAGATCATTGTGGCGTGTTCTACACAGCCAGCCACGCCTGGGATGCCACCTTTCTGGACTGACACATCCAAGTACTTGTTTTCCATCAGGGACTTGTCAGCCTTGCTGCCATGACAGAGAAGAAGATTTTCCCTTCGACGTTCAGTAGTGATATTGGCCTGAACTGGCTGATGTCACTTGAGTTTTGCTCTTTGGGGATGTACACACCATCTGCCGTCATCCACTGGCCGCTGATCTTTTGGTTTCTCCCAAGCCCCATCGCAGCAGCCTGTGGAGCCACTCCAGCACCTTGGGACATTTCTTGTAAAGCTGGTAAGGTATTCCGTTTGGCCCTGGTGATGATTTGGCTCTGGCTTTGTCGACCACCTTCTTGATTTCCGCCAACGTTGGGGGCTTGCCATTGAACTGTTCCTCAGGGTTGGTTGGCCACACCAGACCTTGAATGTCGAGTGGTGCTTTGCTCTGTGAGTCAGAGTATGTTTTCCTCAGATGCTGCTCAAGAAGTCCTTTGTCCACACTTAGGTCCCAGATTTTGGCTGCTCAAACAGTGTTCTGGCAAACTGGAAGGGGTCTCTGAAGAAGCGCTCTTGTGTCTTCTTCTTTTTGCTCTTCCTCTTCCTCGCAGATTCCGCTTTGCTGAGGCGCTGTGTTTTTCTTTCAGGTCTTCCCACAGTTTTTCCAAGCCTTGTTTTTTTTAGCTGGCAGTGCGGTCTTCATTTGCTTCTTGAGGGTTTTTCTTTTGGACTCTGATCTTGTCCATCTTTTCTTGGCGTCTGGATTTCTTTGGAGGTGTTTTCTCTTTGGGTAGTTTTACTCCATAGCGCTCTACATGTGGCATACACAATGTCCCCATATGTGGCTAGTTTGTGTTCCAGGGTGCTTTTCCCTATCAGTGCATCGAGTCTTTGGACGATTTTTGCATCCAGTTTTCTCCCAATCTTCAGTTTCGTTTGCTCGTGGCAGGGTTTAGTTTCAGGCGCCTGGCATCGAGGGCCTGTGCAAATTCCTCATCCGAACCAACAGCGTGGATGTCCTTGGGACTGTGGTTTAAATCCTGGCCTTGGTCTTTCCGACGTCTTATCTGCTGATGCAGTGCGCTGCTGCTCATTCAGATGAGTCTTCACACACACCCATCTTTGTTCTGTGGATCTTTATGCCACGGGTGGTAGCGAAACGCTTTCCACAGACACATGGGTATTCCATTTGGTCCATGTTCATAGTCCGTTTGGGATTTGCAGTCGTGATTGGTTGAGCACCGATGGATTCATCATTCTCTCCCCCCTTTCGTGAATCCTGGAGCATCTTTTCCTTTTTTGTTTAGTAGCCACAGTTTAAGGCAAAGTGGGGAGCCAGCCCACAGAGCCCTTGGTTCTGGTCTTTCCCAGTGTCCTCCGGTCTTTCCCGGACGTCCTCCGGCCTATTCCCGGAAGTCAATGGTTTACCCATGCATCAGTAGAAAGAAACTCGTGGAGAGCGTGGCAGCAGAGAGTCCTCAGAAGAGAAGCCCCCCCTTTAAGCAAGTGTTTCGGCCCTTATCTCCTGACACTCTAGGGGGTTGGGCCACACCCGGTTCATGACTCCGGATGTCCCTCTGCTGCCCCCTTTTTTTTTCCCCATCTTGGACGAGCCATGCTGGGATTCGAACCCAGACCCTCTGGACATGCTCATTTTCTACTTAATGACTCGCGCTTTAAACCACTGAGCCACAGGGACACCTGATATTTGTAGGGAAATTAAGCCTTAAAGAAGTTCACTTTTGTTCCTCCTTGACCAGATCCAGCTTGAACACCTCTCTGCCGCTTCTGCCATTGCTTTCAGGGCTCTGGTTTTTTCCTTCCCTGCAACTGAGAGCTGTTTCATGAGGCTGTATGCAGACTTCCTACAAATCCCCTAGCTCCAATTTCTGCAGTGAGGACTTTGACCTGATAGCCTTCTCTCCTCAGCTGTTTGCCAGATCAGCATACTTTTCAGTCTTGTAGATTTGAGCTGCCTCCATTCTGTTCTCATATGGCACCGTGAGCTCGATCATGATCAGCTGCTTGGTTGACTTAGAGTGGACTATTATGTCTGGTCTCATGCCACTCTTGCTGATGATCTCTGGGGGACTCTCCATTCTGGGAGGTCTGCAGTGCACTCCCAGTCATCTGCCCCATCCAGCAGACTCTGCCTGCATGTTTCGAGTGGCAAATGTTGTTCTTGGCCATGATTTGCTGCCCCCTGCCGTGAAGAATGTTGCGGGTGCTTTTGGAGTCCTGATTCTCCCTTTTGTGGTGTTGGTACTAAGCCCAGACTACTTGTACAATTTCTTTGAGCACTTGGTTGTGCCTCCATGTGTACCTTCCTTGAGCCAGGGCTACTTTACATGAGCTTAGAACATGCTCCACTGTTTGGTTTTCATGGCAGAGGGGGGATGCAGGATCGTCTGTTTTCCCCCACTTCACCAGGTTTGCATTTGAGGGCAGAAGGTCATATGCAGATCTGAGAATGAAGCTGATCCTGAGAGGGGGCCCTGTGCCAAATGTCATTCCAAGTTAGACTTCTTTGAGTGCATTCATAATCATAATACATTACAAAATGATATTGATAATTTATCCAAATGGTCTACCACATGGAATTTGCATTTTAGTGCGGACAAGTGCAACGTGTTACATGTTGGACGTAAGAACCAAAGATACCAATATACAATGCTAAATAGTAATACTGGTGAGCGTGCAGATATTTCAACATGTGATTATGAAAAAGATCTTGGTGTCACTTTTGATTCTGGCCTGGTATTCGATAAGCATATTCAAAACTCTATAAATAAAGCTAATAAAATGATTGGTATAATTTATTCACATAGATAAAGATATTTTTACAAAACTATACAAGGCTTTCGTTAGACCACATTTGGAATATGGCAATACAATTTGGTATCCTCGATTAAAGAGGCAGTCTGATGCTTTGGAAAGAGTACAAAGAAGAGCAACAAAGCTTGTAAAGAATATACAAAATCTTTCCTATGAGGGTAGGTTAAAAGCTCTTGGACTGCCTACCCTAAAAACAAGACGAGTGAGGGGCGATTTGATCCAAGTCTATAGAATATTTAATTGTGTTGACAATATTCCTATCTCAATTTTTTTTTACTGCATCAAGAATTGATATTACCAGAAATAGTGTGGATAAAATTTATCATGAATATTGTCGCACTAACCTAAGGAAATTTTCTTTAGTAACAGAGTAACAAATCTTTGGAATAAATTAACCCCTAACATTAAACGTGCACAAAATACTAACCTTTTCAAAAGCTCTATCGATGATAGTGTATTATTGAAGACTATCTATTTTGACTATGATAAATAAAGGCTTGAGCGAGTTAAAGACCTGACCGTGTGAAGACCAGATAACACGTAGAAGGGACATGTAAAGCCAGTTCTGGCTATAATTGCTAAAGGCAATTGTCCCTACAAACCTGAACCTGAACCTGAATTTTTTTTTCAACTGCAACGTTTCTTCTCCCACTGTGTCCAACAGCGTTTACAGTTGCAAGAATCTCCTCCCACGCCTTTTTTTTTTCTTTGCCTCCGTCACTGATGGACACTTTTTTTGTTCTAATAATTCTTTTTTTTTCTACAAATGAAGCAATCAAAGTCCGAGTTTCCTCATCCGAAAAGAAATTCTGTGTTGAAATCGTCGTCGAGGCACGCTGCCCCCATCATGCTCGCGACTATGACCGGAAGATGTCATGTTGCCAGAAATTGTAACGTGCGAGTACGTCAAGTCCACCGACCACAAAGTTCAATGCACCGCGGTTGTTCGCCTGTTAACCTGACCGTACAGTCACCCGCCAAGCAACCACAGTTGGATGCGGCCATGATCATTGGACGAACAGTTGGTGAACCGTCTCTCTATTAAACCGGCTCCTGCTGGCAGCAGAGCGGTCCCCCGGCGACACAGGCTAGACCGGCCGTCACCCATATCGCTGGGTTGGCTGCGCCGCCTGACACTGACCTCTCACATCAGTGTCCTTCAAAGGAATGCTGCTAACCTCTCCCTCGGCGTCCGCTGCTATGCCACACTCGCAGCGAACTGGGACCGGGAGCTAAGGCCAACCTCGTCCTTTAAAAGCTCCGTGACAACCAGACCAGATTAGAAAGACGGAGGGAGGGGGAGGGAGAAGGGGGCGAAGGAGAGGGAAGGGGTGGGGGTGGGAATTTTCGGAAAACAATTAAAAAACACATAATATGGAATTTCAAGAACAGTTGTTTTATATTTCTTTTCGCAAAACAGCGTCTAAACCCCAGTTAGTAATTGAAGTTTCTTTTTTCTCTCTCTCTTTCATTTGCCTCCGTCTTATTTATTTGTTTGTATGTTTGTTTCTTAGTTAGTTTGTTTGGTTGGTTGTTTTCTCGCCGTTCAAGGTCCAAGCTCCGTTGTTGCTGACTGCTGAGAGAGAGAGAGAGAGAGGAGAGAGAGAGAGAGAGAGAGAGAGAGAGAGAGAGAGAGGAGAGAGAGAGAGAGAGAGAGAGAGAGAAACAGGTAGACAGACAGACAGACACATGGACGGACAGACAGAAGAGACAAAGAGTCGGAGACAGAGAGAGAGAGAGAGAGAGAGAAGAAGAGAGAGAGAGAGAGAGAGAGAGAGATAAAGAGAGAGAGAGACAGAGACAGAGACAGAGAGACAGAGAGAGAGACAGAAAGACAGAGAGAGAGAGGGACAGACAGACAAAAAATTGGAGAGAGAGGAGAGACAGACAGACAAACAGACAGACAGACAGACAGAAAGACAGAAAGAAAGACAGAGACTAAGAGAGAAAGAAAAATGCAGTACGTAACGGGACGTACAACGGAGGGAAAAAAAGACGGAGGATGGAGAGGGGTGGAGACAGGGGAACGGGTGGGAAGGCAAAACAAAACATTGTCGGCCTACACACTGCGAAATGTTCATCGCCTGTACATACATGTGAACAGCAGCTGACATGGCCACACATGTACATACTGAATGACGGCTACACAGCCATCCACAGCACTCGCCTAATCATCCCTGAATTGACCGGCTTTCACTGTGTGTGTTGTGTGTGTGTGTGTGTTGTGGGGTGTGGGGCGTGCGTGCGTGCGTGCGGGGCGTGCGTGCGTGCGTGCGTGCGTGCGTGCGTGGTGTGTGTGTGTGTAAATTAATATTATCTAGAAAAAAATTAGAAAATAAAACGGCTATATATATTTTCAGGTAGAGCGGAATGGTTCGCGTGGAGGTAATTCATTTACGATGATTGTCTTTTTTTTTTAAAAGTTTTAGTAATTACTCTGTAATTTTCATTTTGAGAATATATATGTGCTGACCTTGATGTGTGTGTGTGGGTGTGTGTGGTGTGGTGTGTGTGTGTGTGTGTGGGGTGTGTGTGTGTGTGTGTGTGTATGCGTGCGTGCGTGCGTGCGCTCGTGAGTGCGTGCGTGCGTGCGTGCGTGCGTGCGTGCGTGCGGGCGTGCATGCTTGCGTGCGTGCTTGTGTCCGTGTGATTGTGTTGCTTCCCGTATGCGCGTGTGTGTGTATGTGCGCGCAAGTGTGCGCTCTCGTCTATGTGTGTGGGGTGTGCGTGTGTGTGTTTGGGGTGTGTGCGTGCGTGCGTGCGTGCGTGCGTGTGTGATTGCGTGCTTGCGCGTGCGTGCGCTTTGCGTTTGTGTGTGTGTGTGTGAGCGCGTGCATGCATGCTCTCCTTTGTGTGTGTATGTGTGTGTGTGTGTGTGTGTGTGTGTGTGTTGTGTGTGTGTGTGTGTGTGTGTGTGTGTGTGTGTGTGGTGTGTGTGTGTGTGTGTGTGTTTGCACATGCACGTGTGTTCCAAGTTCATTATTAATTTTAAAGTTCTAACACTTTTTAAAACGTTTTGATCTCACAGATTTCAGCGTTTTAACCTCCTACCTTGAGTCAACCCAGTTATGTTTTTTAACCCTTGTGAGAAAAGGGAAGAATGCCGTGAGAAAACCCAGCCCAAGGACAAACACATCAGCAGAAAAGACCCCCCCCCCACCCCTTCTAAAAAAACAAAAATAAAAAACAACAAAAAAAACAACAAACAAAAAACAAGGCAGACGCACAGAAAAGACGCGTATAGGTATGTACACCACAGGCGTGATTTCTGGCTCACAGAATTGAACCAGATCGTTTCACCGACCCTTTAACCTTTCCCGTACGTCGCCTAAAATTTTGCGCGCCGTAATCGTGGGTCCCCATGGACCCATGCTTTTAGTGAAGGAAAGAGGCTTTGCCGTACATCGTGGGTCCGCATGGACCCCTGCTTTTTATGGAGGAACAAACCCTTGCCGTACGTCGTGGGTCCGCATGGGGCCCCTGCTTTTTTATGAAGGAACCAAAACCTTGCCGTACGTCGTGGGTCCGCATGGACCCATGCTTTTTATGAAGGAACAAAAACCTTGCCGTACGTCGTGGGGTTTCCCCATGGACCCACGCTTTTTTGAAGGAACAAAGCCTTGCCGTACGTCGTGGGTCCGCATGGACCCATGCTTTTTATGAAGAAAAAAAGCCTTGCCGTACGTCGTGGGTCTGCATGGACCATGCTTTTTATGAAGGAGCAAAGCCCTTGCCGTACGTCGTGGGTCTGCATGGACCCCTGCTTTTTTCATGAAGGAACAAAGCCTTGCGTAGGTTGCGTTTGTGTACGGAATTTAAGAAAGTCATATGTTTTAGACGGATTGGGAAAAGTATTCTTTTTTTAAGCAGCAACAGAGTTTTCGTGCAAGAGAATGAACTTTATTGTTTGTTTCAAAATGCTTGGTAATGTGAAAAACCATCGATCGAGGTGACAAGGTACACGCATGCCAGCACACATTCACTCAGGCACACATCTGGCTTTTGACATTACTCCACTCACACGTTGTGGTAATCAAACCAGCTGTGACACATAAAATGAAAATGCGCTGGTGTGTATGTGTGTGTGTGTGTGTGTGTGCGTGTGTGTGTGTGTGTGTGTGTGTGTGTGTGTGTGTGTGTGTGTGCGTGCGCGCGCGCGCGCGCGTGCGCGTGCGTGCGTGTGTGTGTGTGTGTGTGTGTGTGTGTGTGTGTGTGTGTGTGTGTGTCGTTTTCAAGTTTGCATGTGTGTTGCTGTGTGTATGCGAGTGCATGTGTATGTGCGTGCGTGCATGCAGGTATGTTCGTCAGTCAGTGTATGATAGTGCAGATCTTGAGTGCAAGTATGTACGGATATATACTCAGCGGCATAAAAAACGCGAAAAAATAGAGACAGTGCACGATTGTTCACATTGTGAACAGGACGTAAGCAATGTCGTTGGCACGTGCAACATTAGCAGTACGTGGTGTCTTGGCCGGTTGTAACCTCGTAACAGTGGGTGAATGTTGCCGGGTCAGCGTTTTTGGCACGAGGAGTGCATTTGCCATGTGGACTACCTACGCCACGTGCATCAATGTGAATTGCAACTCAATGTGGCCCCCATTGTGGGGCTATAAATTTCCAAACCCCAAAAAGTTCAAATCATCCCTTCCAGAGGCGCCAACATAATGCCGAGACTTTCTCGTCAAGATCGTTGCATAGCAATGGGGCAACTGCAGGCCGGGGTTCCAATGAGGCAGGTCGCTATCGCATTCGGAGTCCACATTTCCACCGTCTATCGCCTTCTGGACCGCTTTCAAGCAAGAAACACCACTGATGACAGACCGAGGAGCGGCAGACCGAGGGTCACCACAGCAGCCCAAGACCGCCATCTTCTTCGTCAGCATCGACGGGAGCCTTACCAAACCGCTGCCAACACAGCCAGGAACACCGTCGGCAACCATGGCAGGCCAATCAGCAACAGGACCGTGCGTCACCGACTGAACACAGTTGGTCTCCAATCCAGGCGTCCAGCCCGGCGACCTATCCTGACACTCCAGCATCGCCAGAACCGTCTGCAGTGGGCACAGATCCACGTGCATTGGCGCCATCGGGACTGGGGCCGAGTCCTCTTCAGTGATGAAGCTGGTTCTGCGTCGACCCAGGCGATGGTCGCATCCGGATCTGGAGAAGAGCGGGGAACGCTTCACGGATGCCAACATCACCGAAAGGGACCCATGGGGTGGTGAAAGCATCATGATCTGGGGGCTATCGGCATAAATCGCCGTATTGGGCCAGTCATCTTCCAGAATGTGGGTCCAGGACGTGGTAACGGGGTCACTGCTGTTCATTACATCGACCAAGTTCTGAGGCCCCACATCCTGCCGCATTTCCAGCGGCATCCACAGAACCTGTTTCAGCAGGACAACGCAAGGCCGCACACTGCCCGTGCTACGCAGAACTTCCTGAGGCAGAACAACATCAATCTGCTGCCTCACCCAGCCCGTTCTCCCGACCTTAACCCAATAGAGCATTTCTGGGATGCCCTTCAGAGGCAGTTGAACCAGCTCAACCCCAGACCCCAGACAGCAGCTCAGCTTGCTGTTGCTGTGGGCCAGGTGTGGTGGCAAGTCCCCCAGAGGCAGACCAACACTCTGGTGCGCTCGATGTACCGCAGGTGCACAGCTGTGATCAATGCTCGAGGTGGTCACACCAGATACTGACATTCTGCTGTTAACACAGGGTCAAGGTCAAGTTCATGTGACCTTATTTTCTACCAGAATGAACTTTGAAAGGACACTTTTGCGGTGTTCGATTGCTTTTTCTCACTTTCTATTACCAGTTCAAAGGAATCGGTAGCCAAATTACATCAAAATTTCTATACAGTTTGTTTTCGCGTTTTTTATGCCTCTGAGTATATGTATGAGAGGAAAGTGTGCTTGTGGTGGACTTAACAAAATATGGACATAGAAGAGAGGGAGCGCGTGTTTAGGAGTGACTGTAGGCCTACATGTATCCGACTTGATGCTTCTTTAGCATACTAAAAATAGTTTCAGCCTAATTTTCAATAACGAGCGCCTCCAGTGAAGAATTTACACGGAACACTCTAACAATATGTCTCACACACAGAATGTAAAGGCCACTCACTCTGTAACGGGGGAAAACATACACACACACAAGTACATTTCTGTCAACAATGGTTTATAGGTTTAGTACAGAGACTTAAATTTGTTCATTAGGCTGAGAAATCACTCGCACACATTTTCACATTCTCTCTCTCTCTCTCTCTCTCTCTCTCCTCTCTCTCTCTCTCTCTCTCTCTCTCTCTCTCTCTCTCTCTCTCTCTCTCTCTCTCTCTCTCTCTCTCTCTCTCTCACAGACAGACACACACACACACACACACACACACACACCACACACACACGCACTTACACACACACACACACACACACACACACACACACACACACACACACGCACGCACGCACGCACACACACACACACACACACACACACACACACACGCACGCACGCACGCACGCACGCACGCACGCACACGCACACACACACACACACACACACACACACACACACACACACACACACACACACATCCATGGAAAAATGTCATTGCGATCCACAGGTACTGTTAGATGCTTGCGCTCATATCTAGTCGCCTTTGTTTTTATGTAAAAGGCGATTGCTAACAGCAGTGGTACGTGGAAGGGGAACATTTGGTCGTTGTGTCGTGAGAAAAACATTGGTAGGGAGCAGTTTGTTCTAAGCAAAAGAGAGAGAGAGATTGAAAAACCTAAACATAGGAACCTATTAATATCTGGGATGTTTCCATTTCGTTAGAAGTGTGTCCGTGGGACACTTTCGTCCAAACTATTACAAATATGAAAATTTTTGAGGGATGTCAATGTAGTGTAGACAAAAGAAAATGATCAACACAGTCGTCAAATGATAACTTTCGTACCCTCTCCAATATCTTCGCCATTTGCGATGTTCAGAGCCTCAAAGATGTTCATTCTTTCAGCCATAGGGTTGAATTGAACTGAAAGGAAATTCGATTTTTAGGTGGATAATGCTGATAACTTATTTCCATGTATGTAGCAGACAATATAATGGTGAAATTAGGCAAGTTTAATAATAATAATAATAATGTATAGATTTTATATAGCGCAATTCTTGGGATCAACTCATTGCGCTCAACACACACTCAAACACTCGCACTAACATGTGTTCACACACACACACACACACACACACACACACACCCACACACACACACACACACACACACACACACACACACACACACACCTACCGACACAGGCGCACTTATCAAGTTCATCGGTTCAAGCGTAAACAATACAGTTTTGCATGCAGTACATATAAAGTCAGGTCAGAATAATAGACATAGCATTAATGGTTGAAGAAGGCTTTCCTAAGGAAGTATGTTTTTAACTCTGACTTGAATTTAGATAATGTAGGCAGGTCACGTAAGCTGTCAGGAAGAGAATTCCAAAGAGTGGGCGCACTAAAGCTAAATGCTCTCTCACCGACGGTCTTCAACGAGCGCCTAGGAATTTTCAGAAGTTTTTGAGAAGATGATCGAAGAGACCGAGAAGTTTGATAGGTGGACAGAGAAGCAGAAAGATACTGTGGGAGTGTCCCATCAAAGTAACGATAGGCAAAGACTGCAATTTTGAACTGCCATCGATATTTGATGGGAAGCCAGTGGAGTTCACGCAACAAAGGTGTAATATGCTCGTTTTTTACGCTTTTTAAGCACAAGCCGAGCTGCACAGTTCTGCACCCTTTGTAATCGTGCAAGCTGTTCTGAAGGAAGTCCTGCTAACACAGAGTTACAGTAGTCTACTCGGGACATTACCATGGCGGTGATAAGTCTGATTGTTGCCTGTGTGGAGAGGTAGGACCGGATAGAAGCAATACGTCGCAGTTCCAAGAAGCATGCACGACAAACATTCGATATTTGGTTCTGCATAGAGAGCGTTTGATCAATGCTGACACCTAAATATTTCACTGACTCTTTGAATGGTAAAACAACACCATCAATTTCTGCCGACTCAGCTTTAACCATCTTGACACGAGAGGAGGTACCAACAGCCATGATCTCGGTTTTGTCACTATTCAGCTTGAGTTTGTTGCTGGTCATCCAGACTTTTACGTCCCTAAAACATGCGGTAATATCTGATTGAGCACCTTGAAAATCTCTGGTGGTTGCGCTCTTAGAGAGTTCAGTGTCATCTGCGAATTTGTGGAAGTCACAGCCATGGGCAGAAATAACGTCAGATAAGGGCTGAGAATAAAGGGTAAAAAGAACTGGTCCAAGGACAGAGCCCTGGGGAACACCATACAGAAGAGGAGAAGGGGATGATTCAGCACCATTAACGATTACCGTCTGTGTACTGTCAGAAAGGTATGATGTGAACCATTTGAGAACCATATAGTCAAATCCAAAAGTAACCTTGAGTCTCTTGAGTAGGATAGAGTGGTCAAGAGTATCAAAAGCAGCACTGAGGTCAAGCAATGCCAGAAGGGAGACCAGTTTATCGTCTGATTTACAAAGCAGGCAGTCTAAGACACTCAGAACTGCAGTCTCTGTGCTGTGGTTTTTCCTATAAGCGGACTGACACACTTCCAGGAGACCATTATCTGACAAATGGGATTGGAGCTGCTTCAAGACAACACGTTCAAGGATTTTAGAAAGAAATGGAAGATTCGATACTGGTCTAAAATTCTTCATATCATTTGCGTCAAGACCATTTTTCTTCAACAAAGGTGTGACAACAGCATGTTTGAACTGTGGAGGGACACAACCAGATGCGAGAGATTTGTTCACAATGCACACAGACACACTCACAATCACGCGCACGTGCACGCGCGCGCGCGCACACCACTCACACTGGCCTACAGAAGCTGGAGCACCAGGAGGATGTTTATGTTACCAGGTCTGGCCTGCTGCTGGTAAGAAAAAAAGAGACGTCGGTATCTCATACAGTACCATTACAAGTAGTGTGTAGGCCTACAATCCAAAACACAGTACTCTGATGAATTGGTCACTGCACCTCTGCTTTCAAAATCGTTAGTTGTCATGTATACATGTATTGTCATTTTTGTAAAGCACAAAGAGCAGTCTTCTGGGCAGTCTGTTATATAAATATTCATTATTATTATTTAGAAAGCAGATCTGATGAATTCGACGTCGGACTTGCAGCCCCAGAGACACGTGGAGAGAGCGATTCCCGCCACTGTAGCAAAATTTGGCCACATGCGCATGCGCAGCAGTCGCGTGTTTATGTCAGTGATGTTCAGCCATTCTGCTGAGGCTATAGCGAACGGGAGGTTCAGTTTCTGTGTCTTTAGAGGCATGGGTCCGCTTGGACCCACGACGTACGGCGCTCAAGGTTTGTTCTGTTTCAAAGCTGGGTCTGCTCGGACCCATGACGTACGGCGCTCAAGGTTTGTTCTGTTTCAAAGCATGGGTCCGCTCGGACCCACAACGTACGGCATCAAGGTTTGTTCTTTGAAAGTATGGGTCCGCTCGGACCCACGACGTACTGGGACGTTTGTTGTTTGTTTACTCTTTTGTTTTTTTGACAAAACAAAGAAATTTTGGTACATAAGTGGGGCTATGCTATATTGACAAAGTTATAAAATTTAGTGAAGACAGCTTTAAAACTTTTTTTTTATCAATTAAAAATTACCCCTGTGGGTCCATGGGGGACCCGGCGTACGGGAAAGGTTTTAACACCAGAAAGAAATTAATGTATGGCGTCCGTGGGGGGGGGGGGGGGGGGGGGGGGGGGGGGGGGAGGGGAGGGGGGGGGGTTGGATTGGGAGAAGGAGGGAGCCGGAGGTTTGGCGATTGCCTCGTGTCACTGGGTAGAGAGAGAGGGGGGGGGGGAGGGGGGGGGCGGCAGTGGAGTCGCGCTTTTGTTTCACGGGATAGAAGGGAAAGGGGAGGGGGGGTGAGTGTGAGACGGGTCATTCCACAAAATGTAAATGAAATCTCCGCGTGTCTGCTCAGAGTGGGGAAGGATAGTAGAGGGGGGGGGGGGAAGGGGGTGGTGGTGGAGAGAGTGGCGACACGCCTTTGTGTCGCGGGACGGGGAGAGGGAAAGGGGGGGGGGGGGGGGGGGGGAGGCCGGCGAGAACGAAAGGCGTCGCGCGTTTACCGTGACGTAAAATATTCCTTCGTCAGGCATCGTGTCAATCGTGCGATACGCGCCGTCCTAACTGAGAGAAAGGGGGGGGGGGGGGGGGGGGAGGGGGGGGGAGAGGGGGAGTGGGCATAGATTTGAATCTATTTTTTCGTTTTGGGGTTTAAGTGGGACCCATGGGATGGGGTTGTCAAGCATTTCGTCACCCCCCCCCCCCCCAAATTAAACGAAACACACGCTCTTCAACTGCTCCCTCTCTCTCCTCCCCCCTCTCTCTCTCTCCATCTCTCTGTCTCCCTCTCTCTCTCTCTCTCACATGTTCGTCAAAAGAAAAACAGCTTCTATCTCAAGGTATGACACTTGTTTGTTTTTTGTTCTAATTATTGTCTTTATTATTTTTCTTTTTATGCACAAAAGGAACAAATGGTTTTTTTGGGTATTGTTTTGATTTGATTGCCCTTCCTTACCTGGTGGCCCTCCCCCCCCCCACCACACACACACACACACACACACACACACACACACCACACACACACACACCACACCACTCCCGCGTCCCTCTCTCATCGACCAAAGATAGTTCGCCTCCGTAGGGCGTACAGTCTTTGATCCGACACCTCCGGCATTTCGCACTTTTGTGGATCTATAAATATTTTGGAGAGTCGAACACCTCAATGATCTTTTTGTTTTGATGGAGTAAGTGTGGGTGTATGTGTGTGTGTGTGTGGTGTGTGTGTGTGTGTGTTTCCCCCTATGTTATTATTTTTACAACCTGGACCATAGCAGTTCTTACTGCTGCATTGAGTCGCTTGAGTCAAAGTCTTTAAAAGCGTGACACGGAAAAGCAGAAGAAACAAATTATGCACAGCCAACAAGCCCGGGTCTGTGAGCGGTCTTGTATCTGTAAGCGTGGAGGAATAGCGAACCCACATTGCTTTGCTGTCTGTATCGCGCCTACAGCTGACCAATGTTTACACAACAACTACCACAGGAGTTTCCTTGACTTGGGAGCTTAACACCTTTACCAGCGAGTCGTGACAAAAGTGGACGACAGGATTTCTCTCCCTTGAGGCGAGTCGTCCAAGTCGGATGACGGACAGACAGCAGTACATTCTGCCGTGTCGTCCACAATCAGACCACGGGAACATAAAAAATTCCTACACTTTCCATGAAATGGTCCAAGGGAAATAACCTCTGTAACTAGTCTTGGGGATGTTGGAACGAGTTGTCGACCATACTTTCAGTGGCCTATTGTGAACTTGGCTGACCCCAGGAGCTTTGAAACAAAGAAAACAGACGGCACCGCCACGTGGCGCGCGCCACGTATTTCCTATAGTGTGGGAATATCGTCAAGTGCCAGACAGATTCACCATCCTTCGCTTGCCGGAACAAGTGTCTGTTCAGAAGCGCTTGAATTCTCACACATACACGCACGCACGCACGTACACGTGCGTGCGCTCGAGCGCGCGCAGCGCGCGCACACACACACACAACACACACACACACACACACACACACACACACATGCGCACACGCATGCACGCCTGCGCACGCGCACTCACAATATTTTACATAAAAGCAGAAACTTGTCAATCCCCCTCATTATGATTATTAACATTACAGATGTGGGTTTAGGTATCAACTTTTAACAGCCTGACTAATAGAAAACAAAAAAAAACCCAAAAGACCAGCGCTTGACAACTGCTGCAACCCAAAGTCGAGTGTATGTGTGTTTTGTGTGTGTGTGTGTGTGAGAGAGAGAGAGAGGAGATAGAAAGAGAGAGAGAGAGAGAGAGAGAGAGAGAGAGAGAGAGAGACAGAGAGAGAAAGAGAAAGAGAGAGTGAGAGAGGAATGATTGAGTAAACATGACTACACAAGACACTGCACGCAAATTAACCACTTATAAAATCAATAGGGAAGAAAAGAAACATGCACAGTGTACACCGACGCCATGCAAAAACTGAGAGAGAGAGAGAGAGAGGGGAGAGAGAGAGAGAGAGAGAGGAGAGAGGAGAGAGAGAGAGAGAGAGAGGGGTCTGACATAGACAGAGAGGGAGGGAGAGATTGGGGGTGGGGAGGATGACTGATTGAGAATACATACATAAGAAACAGACATGCACGGATAACTTTGTGCACACAAAATCAATAAAAGCATGCACAGAGAGAGGGAGGAGAGTGGAGGTGGGAGGGAGGACTGATTAATAATATACTGACTTCATAAAAAAAACGTGAAAGCAAAACAAGCTGAAGGTTAGGGGCGAATTTTATTGGTCACAATTGTAGAGAGTGGAAGCGAGAATTCAACGTGATTTGATTCATTACACGGTAATGTGTGAAAATGTCATCAGCAATATGTCTTTGTGTGGAAATCCAAGGTCACGTGACAAACCAGCTTGAAGTCCTAATACCGTGTGTGGCCACCATTTGCGTTGACAACTGCTTGACACCTGCGGCTCATTGAGTGGACCAGGTGGTTGATGCGTCCCCTTGGCACACCAGCCCACACATGGACGATGGCCTGGTGAAGTTGAGCCGCTGTTGCTGGTCGTGGACGCAGGAGGTCCAACCGTCTGCCAAGTTCATCCCAAAAATGTTCTATTGGTTTAAATCGGGACTGAGGGCTGGCCAGGGCAGCACATTGACGTTGTTATGCTGAAGAAATTGCTGGGTGGCCCTGGCTGTGTGTGGTCTTGCATTGTCCTGTTGGAATGTCCAGTTTGGGTGTTGCGCAAAAAAAAGAATGACATGGGGTCTGAGCACCTGGTGGATGTAGCACTGTGCATTGACACCCTGTCCACGACCAGGACCAATGTTCTGAAAGATGACTGGTCCTATGGCGTGGTTAATGCCAATTGCACCCCATATCATAACGTTTGGGCCTCCCCAGGGGTTCCGCTCTACCACACAGGAGTCAGCATAGCGTTCACCAGGTCGACGCCATATTCTGACATGACCGTCAGCCATGTCAATACAAAAAACGGCTCTCATCTGAGAACAGTATGCATCCCCACTGCTGCCTGCGCCAGTTGATTCGGGATTGTGCCCACTGCAGCCTGTCCTGCCGGTGTCTTGGTGTCAGTACCGGACCTCTGTGAGGACGCCTAGAGAACTATAAAATACCAATCCTGACTCAAATCACCTCAAACCAGTTTCGGGTGATTTGAGTCAGGAATTGGTATTTTATAGTTCTCTGACAAGTAAGACTTTAACAACGAATTAAAAATGATAATCCATCACACATTTTTTCAATAACCAAAAAAATAACGATTTTTTACAAACATGCATACTGTGTAGGATTATCCGTTTTCAATACTAATTTACTAAACTTTTTAGATTTTAGTTTTTGCTTAATTCTGCGTTTTTCCTGATCATTTTCAATAACATCATTTTCGTGCATAAGTCTTTTAAAACTGAGTTCTTCCAGCTCAGAGGGCGCTAAAAAGCCCAAGCTGATTGCTGCCATCAAAGAAAGGCATCGCTCTCACAGAAGCAGAATTTGATGAGCTGCACAGCATTTATGACAGGGTCAAAAAAGCATACAAGAAAGGGGCGAAAAAAGACAGTAAGAAGAGAAAAGACGGCAAGAAATAATAGTGGACAGTTGTATTGACTTACTGTTATGTTTCACCACACTGCATTGTCTGTTTTTGGTCTTAGATTCCTCTCAATGGCAGTCGGATATGATTTAATGTTTTCATTTTCATAACTGCTTTCGAATGGCACAGCTTGTCCTTTTACCCACATGACATTGTGACCAAAGACACGAGTGAAGTGATTGTTTCACGCCTGCAATTTGTGTGGGTGGGCAATCACGTATGACTCAGAGTGATGTGTGCCAAAAAAAAAGAAAGAAAAAAAAGAAAAAGAAAAAAAGAATTGATGACTGATGCACTGATGACTTACAAACTGGAATAAAAGACAGAACATAAATTGCACATTCCGTTTGGACTACTTGCTTCGTTTTGTATTGCTGTGTAGGTCTATATGTTGAAATATGTACAGAGCTGTTCTTGTCTGTCTGACTTTTTTACCCCTGTCTCAAATGTCGGTGTTTGAATGAAAGTGTCTGTCTGTCGGTTTGCGTGGGAAAGTTGTGACGTTTACAGCACGTAAAAGAATGAAAATGCCATGTGATTGGATGAGAACGTGTAAATGGCGTCAGTGACGTGGCAGCCGTCTCGCGACAGACTGAAACACAGACAGGCGTCTGCCCGCTGACCGAGTTTTCAGCTTCAAGGTTACTATACTTCCGCCGTAGGCACGCCACATAAATCAAGGTTGCTAGGTTATGCGTTCTCTCTCTCTCTCTCTCTCTCTCCTCTCTCTCTCTCTCTCTCTCTCTTTTCCCTTTTAAGTGTGGTGGGGTATGTCATGTTTCAGATATAAAACGACATGGACCAGACATTTTTGTGTCCAGAGTGCCAGCCACTTTTAAATGGAGAACAAACTGAAACAGGCACATCAGACAAACATTGGAACGTTGGACGGCACCGATTTGAAGAGAAGTGCTTCTCAGGAAATAAGGGGACGTCAGCTGATATCTGATGAAGCAGAGACTGGATGGTTTTCAGTCATCTCTAACTGCAACTGCTGACTACCGCCCTGACTCTGTGAGCTGTGGACAGTGTTAGCTCTATCTGTGAGTTGTGAACACTGTTAACTCTATTGAGCTAGGAACTCTGTCAGCTGTAAACTCTGTGAGCCTGTGAAATCTGTGTTTGCTGACTTACTTTGACTGAAAACCATCCAGTCTCTGCCTTCATCAGATATCAGCTGACGTCCCCTTATTTCCTGAGAAGCACTTCTCTTCAAATCCAGGTAGTTATGAATCGCTTTATTGATAAATACATTGATTTATTGGATGGTCATGTTGGTGACATCGCTTTGGAGAGGTGTGAGGGTTGTCAACAGTAATTAGGCAACCAGTTGGGTCATTCATGCGTTATGCTGAGTTACGAAGAAAAAAAAAGTATGTATTTCTCAGCAGCTTTCAAACGTTTAAAAAAGTCACAGATGTTCTCCGACATGAAACAATTGCTAATGGAAATATTTCTGAGTGAAGAGAGTACACCAGATTAATTATATGTAAGTAAAAAAAAAAAAAAAGGGGGGAGGTTTAGTTTATTGTTTGTTAACCGTCTCGTGTTTATTTCATGTATCTTTTCCTTTCTTGTTTATATCTTTTTGCATCGACCCCAAAACAAAACCAAAAAGTGAGAAAAAAAAACAAACAAAAAAAAAAACATTAGGGTGTTTTTAGAATATTTTGACGTCACATGTATGAAGAGGCGAATTTTTTTTTTTTTTTTTTTTTTTTTTGTGTGGCTTAGATGTGGCATGTTTAGACATTTTTGAGATAGAGTAACGTAGAGTCTATGTTTAGCACGGCAAATGCGTGTCATGATGGTGCAATCGCATCAGCGATATTTGTTTTTTGACGTAGGCTGAATATTTTTTAGGACGTGGCGTGTTTAGACATGTTTGAGATAGAGTAACGTAGAGTCTATGTTTAGCACGGCAAATGCGTGTCATGATGGTGCAATCGCATCAGCGATATTTGTTTTTTGACGTAGGCGTAATATTTTTAGACGTGGCGTGTTTAGACATGTTTGAGACAGAGTAACGTAGAGTCTATGTTTAGCACGGCAAATGCGTGTCATGATGGTGCAATCGCTTATACGATTGGACTTTGTTATTTTTTTTTGTGTTTACAGAGTCGCAAAAAAAAGTACACTAATTAGCATACACACGAAAATCATGTCCTCGGAAGAATTATGGCAAAAAAGGAGAACTGATGATCCCTATTGGCGACAAGAACACTTTTGTGACGTGCTCGGACTGGAATGAACAAAGACTCATCCACATCAGACGCTACGTAAAACGGGACGACGACGATGACAGTTCTTCCAGCTCAGAGGGCGCTAAAAAGCCCAAGCTGATGCTGCCATCAAAGAAAGGCATCGCTCTCACAGAAGCAGAATTTGATGAGCTGCACAGCATTTATGACAGGGTCAAAAAAGCATACAAGAAAGGGGCGAAAAAAGACAGTAAGAAGAGAAAAGACGGCAAGAAATAATAGTGGACAGTTGTATTGACTTACTGTTTTGTTTCACCAGCACTGCATTGTCTGTTTTTGGTCTTAGATTTCCTCTCAATGGCAGTCGGATATGATTTAATGTTTTCATTTCATAACTGCTTTCGAATGGCACTGCTTGTCCTTTTACCCACATGACATTGTGACCAAAGAACGAGTGAAGTGATTGTTTCACGCCTGCAATTAGTGTGGGTGGGCAATCACGTATGACTCAGAGTGAATGTGTGCCAAAAAAAAAGAAAGAAAAAAAAAAGAAAAAGAAAAAAAGAATTGATGACTGATGCACTGATGACTTACAAACTGGAATAAAAGACAGAACATAAATTGCACATTCCGTTTGGGACTACTTGCTTCGTTTTGTATTGCTGTGTAGGTCTATATGTTGAAATATGTACAGAGCTGTTCTTGTCTGTCTGACTTTTTTACCCCTGTCTCAAATGTCGGTGTTTGAATGAAAGTGTCTGTCTGTCGGTTTGCGTGGGAAAGTTGTGACGTTTTACAGCACGTAAAGAATGAAAATGCCATGTGATTGGATGAGAAACGTGTAATGGCGTCAGTGACGTGGCAGCCGTCTCGCGACAGACTGAAACACAGACAGGCGTCTGCCCCGCTGACCGAGTTTTCAGCTTCAAGGTTACTATAACTTCCGCCGTAGGCACGCTCACATAAATCAAGGTTGCTAGGTTATGCGTTCTCTCTCTCTCTCTCTCTCTCTCTCTCTCTCTCATCTCTCTCTTTTCCTTTTAAGTGTGGTGGGGTATGTCATGTTTCAGATATAAAACGACATGGACCAGACATTTTTGTGTCCAGAGTGCCCAGCCACTTTTAAATGGAGAACAAACAGAAACAGGCACATCAGACAAAAACATTGGAACGTTGGACGGCACCAATGCACCATATGTGATAGACGGTTTACACGCAAAGATGACTGGGCAAAACATCAAAGAGGCATGAGCAGGCTTTAAGGACACAAGAAGAAAAATGGCAAAAAGAACAAGAAAAAAAAGAAAAACAAGAAAAAAGAGCGGGGGAAAAAAGAAAAGAAAAAACAAAAAACAAAAAGGAAAACGCCACACTCAACTGATACTCCCACGCCTAAGAGAGCGAGACTTCCGGAGCAAGTAGACTTTAAACCCTGATTTCACCATGAAGATGATGATGACCAGATTGTCCAAATATACATGGAAAATTGGGACGCGATCGCAGACCACTCCAGAAAAGGGCAACTGCAATCGGTATTCAACATCAGATGGGAAGACAGAGACGCTTGTCCGGACTGGGAAACAAACTGAGAGGCGTTTTCGAGTCACAGTCGAAGAGATTTAAAATAAATTTCAGTCATTCATTCATATTATACAACAGAGAAGACGAGCTATACAGATTTTTCCACGCATCAAACAAACAATTCAACTATTCTAGAGTTCCCCGCACTCATTAAGAACAAAGAGGATTTTCAGCAGTTTCTGCAGGATCTAGAGAATACGGATCATTTAGAATACGCCAGACAGCAAAGACCAGATACTAAGTGGACTGTACATGCCATTGTGGCGACTAGTTTCTATGTCATCCTCGGGCCCGATTTCCCCATAGGCTGCTGTGGCGGTCCCACCCCAGATTCTATCAAGCGAAACAAACACATCTTGACACTCCTCAAAGACAGACGTGGCTCAGCTTATACTGACAACCTATGTTTTTTTCGATGTCTAGCACATCATCAAGGAGGGGTCCCACTCAAACTCGCTCGAAAATCAAACTGAAGCACTAGCGTCGCGTTGGCCAGGTGCCTTAGAACCTGATTTCTCTGGCATCTCATTGATGAGCTGAATGGCATTGAAGATCTGTTTGACGTCACTGTTGATGTCTTTCAGTTGGATCAGAACGAAATTTTGGTCCCTCTTCGGAGAGGGCAAGACAAAAAGACATCGACTCTTCGAGTTCTGTTAATTCAAAACCACTACTGCTACATTACTGACATTAACAAAGCAGTTAAAGCACTTGCTTGTCCAAAATGCGGTAAACTCTGGAAAAAGGACTGGCGTCTCAAAAGGCACGAAACACGGTTCAGGGCAGAAATAGCAAAGAAATATTTCCTGGGGGTGTTTCCCGTGTATCACAGACCCCTCTCGAAATACTCGCGAGCAATGGGGTTCCGGTGGATACGAACTTTGTGTATCCATTCAGAGCAACATACGACTTTGAGGCTTTTCCTGGATAAGACAAATGTCCAAAAGGTGCCAACAAAACAAACAAAATACCTATCCAAACACGTGCCAATGTCCGTGAGCGTGTGCTCCATGTCCCCTGTATGACAAACCCATGTGTTTTGTATCTGAAGGAGACTCGCAAGACTTGGAGACCTGATGATGGGGTATTTAAACAAGATTTCTGATCAAGCGTTTCGGCTCCTCCAGGTAGAGTTTCATCGTGCGTACAGTCACATTGATAATCGGATCAGGCTGCTTCAAGACAACTTTGACGCTGACGACGACGATGGCAATGACATGACACCTCTTCAACTCAAAGGTCTCCTAGACAGGTACCTACAGGAACTACCAGTTGTAGGTTTCATAGCGCGAAATATGACATTAACTTGATCAAGCCTTACTTCTTTCAGCACATCCTGAACGACGATGGGGAAAAACTATAACGGGCGGGTGGGGGAGTGTGAGGGTGATGATGATGATGATGATGATGATGATGGTATTCAGGACAAAATCAAGCAGGGACCGATTAGGTTCATGGTCAAGGACGGCAACACATACAAGTGCGTGAGTACCACTAAACTGAAGTTCTTAGACATCAAATACTATCTGGCACCAGGATTTTCATACTCCAAATATTTAGAGGCTTTTGACGTGCAACAGTGTAAGGGCTTTTTCCCGTACGAAATTTATCACAGGCCTGGACATATTGAACATGACCAACCTCCCTCCAAAAGAAGCCTTTTACAGCTCTTTAAAAGGGACCTCCATCAGTGATGAAGACTACGCGTTTTTGTCAAAGCGTGTGGACAAAAAACAAGATGTCCACCATGAAAGACTTTTTAGTTTGGTACAATAACTTGGATGTGGTGCCCTTTCTCGAAGCTCTGAACAAACAATCACGGTTTTACAGTGGATTGGGGCTCGATATGCTCAAAGATGGGATTGGTGTTCCGGGTTTGACTCGCGTTATCTCTTTAACCACTCTACCCTCAGACACTTACTTTTCTTTGACTAACGACAGTCACAAGGACTTTCATCGTCTCCCGCGGCAGGAGATGGTGGGAGGTCCGTCAATCATATTCCATCGCTACCACGAAAAAGATGTCACTTTCATCAGGGGAGACAAAAAAGGGGGGTACTTTGGAAGGATATGACGCTAACGCCCTTTTCCTGTGGGCAATGAAAGCAACAGATGCCTACTGAGCACCCTGTATATCGCCAGAAGGACAACGGCTTCAAGGCTGAGTTTGTAGATATGTTTGGCAGACAGGCGAGAGAGTGGCTCGAATGGGTGAGTCACACAAAGGGGGTGGCACATACAACATAAATTTAACGGTAAGGAACACAGTGTCGGTAAGCGTCACATCAGGGTGGATGGGTGGCAAAGGGGAGTCAAGAACGGCCTATCAGTTTCATGGCTGTCTGTTTCACGGTCACAGCTGCTATCTCACACAGGGAAAGACCGTAAATCCCTTCAACAAAAAACAATGGTACAGTCAGAACGATACTAAGGGCATCACAGATTACCTCCGTAATGAGGCGCGTGTCAACGTCATAGAAATGTGGGAATGCGAGTGGAACCAAAAGCAAAATGGAAAAACAAAGACATCCAAGCCTTTCTGCGCGATCGATGTCCTCCGTACCGTAGTCCTTTCCCCCAAAGACTACAATCACTACCCACAGCATCATCGAGGCTGTCCAAAATGAAAAACTGTTTGGGCTCGTTCAGTGCGACATTGAGGTCCCTGAACATCTTCGTCAAAACTTTGCAGAAATGCAGCCCATTTTCAAAAATGCCATGGTGGGCAGAGACGACCTAGGTGAACTCATGACCGGGTACGCTAAGGATCACAATATGCTTTCGGAGCCAAAAAGGACTCTAGTGGGAAGTTTCTTCGGAAAAGCTATCCTCCTCATCACTCCTCTCCTTCGCTGGTACCTGTCACACGGGCTCAAAGTGACAGACGTTCATCAAGTGGTTGAATTTCGGCCGAAGGCTTGTTTCACAAATTTCGGCAACACCGTTTCTAAGGCCAGAAGAGAGGGAGACTCGGATCCCAGAAAAAAACGATACTGTCTGATACTTTCAAGCTGCTGGGCAATAGTTCGTACGGAAAAAACAATCACTAACATAGCCAAACATAGGGACATCACATTCATGGAACCAGAAAGAGCACAGGAGCTGGTCAATAAGCCCCTGTTCAAAAACTGACCCCACTAGAGGGGACCAATGACACATTCATTGAGGTAGAAATGGCAAATCCAAGCTCCACTGGAACCTTCCTAATCAGATCGGGTTCTTTGTGTACCAGTACGCAAAACTCAGGATGCTTCAGTTCTATTACGACTTTATAGACAAGTTTGTGGATAGAACTGATTTTCAATTGTGCGAAATGGACACGGACTTTCTATACATGGCGCTCAGCGGTGGGGAGTCTAGAAGCGGTGGTCCGCGAACAAAAAAAAAAGCATTCTTTGAAGAGTACCCCATCTGGTTTCCAGCTCAGGCCTGTGATAAACACCATGCAGACTTTGTCCGCTGTAAGCGGAAGGAGAGATCTGGCTACCACGTCACTCTTGTTGCCTAGACCGTCAGAAATTTTGACAACGCACAAACCCGGACTGTTTAAACTAGAGTACAAAGGGGATGGAATTGTAGCCTTATGCTCAAAAACGTACTACTGTTTCGGGAGGGAGGGGGATAAACAGAGTAGCAAAGGCTTGAATAAAGCCCAGAACAAGTTCAAGAGAGACAGCTTCTTGAAGGTACTGACTGAACAGACGAGTGGAGGGGGCACCAACACAGGCATACGGACGGACGGTAAGGCAGTCTACACATACCAGCAGTCTAGAAAGTCTCTTTCATTCTTTTACCCAAAACGGCGGGTGCAAAAAGACGGAATCTCAACAGACCCCAAACTTGGTATAAACGGGATAGACACGTCACAGCAGCATTTTTTGCCAGTAGCTCGTAGGTGTTTCACTCCCACCCCTTTTGGTCTCACCCCCATCCCAACTTTTTCACAGCATCAACACCAAATTGTCCCCAGAAATGGGTCCTGTAAAGTCCCCCTTTAGTCATGGCGGGTCAGCGTCTAACCTCCACGTGGTGCCTGCTGGACATCACGGCATACCCTTAAGGTAGCGTGATGACTGAGGACGCAAACACTGACATAAACCTGGTTTGTATCAGTGAACATTTGTTTCTTTGCTTGTTTTTCACGCGCTCTCATCTTTCCCCAAATCATAACCACCCCTCTTTTCTCATTCCTCCCTCTTCTCCATGCAAAAACTAACAATAGACGAAAAGTCGGGAGGCAATCAGTCATATCCCATTGCTCTGACGCCGGCACTTGACATTCAACGAGCGGAAAAAAGGGAGGGGGTGGGGGTATTATTATCTTTACGGTACAGTTGTCGGCGCAGGCAACTCACCGAACATCCCCATTCAAAAAGCAACTCCAGGTTTTTTTTTTTTTTTTTTTTTTTTTTTTTCCCCCACCACTTTTAAAAAGATAGTCGAGGTAGCGACAGCTTGTATGTTTCAGCGTTTCATCGTCTGACGACAAACCACTGTCTACGAACCATCTACTTACAGTAAGCATATAATCCATACATATTATCTACTTGTTTAAACCTCTCATAGCAAAAATAATGTAAAAGTTAAATAAAATACAAGCATTTTTCTTATTGTTACACTGCTTTTATATTGATATAACCCACTATATATATATATGTTTGGACAATGATAACATTCACTCACACACCCCACACACACACAACACACACACACACACACACCACACACACACACACACCCAAGCAATACACACACAACCCACTCCATTGCCGAGAGCCGCTCCCTTACCGAGAGCGCTCCTTACCCGAGAGCCGCTCTTTACCCGAGAGCCGCTCCATGCCGGGATCCGCTCCATGCCGGGATCCGCTCCATGCCGGGATCCGCTCCTTACCCGAGATCCGCTCCTTACCCGAGATCCGCTCCGGGCCGGGATCCGCTCCATGCCGGGATCCGCTCCTTACCCGAGATCCGCTCCTTACCCGAGATCCGCTCCGGGCCGGGATCCGCTCCGGGTGTCAAGGCACCCTATAACATACTTATATATATATATATATATATTATATATATACATACAGATAGACTAAAAAAAAAAAAAAAAAAAAAAAAAAAATTAAAAAAAAAAAAAAAAGGGGACAAAAAGGAGGGGAGGGAGGGGAAAGGGGAGGGCAAAGGGGGAGGGCCGGGGGGAAAGAAGGAGAGACTCTTATCTCGACTACAGATCGTCACATAATCCCAGTACCAAAACCAGCATACCCTATTCTCAGTTCTTGAGGCTCCGCAGGGCTTGCTCTGAGAACTCTGTCTTTAACGTAAAAGCCTTGAAATGAAACAGTTCTTCCTTGATCGCCACTACCCGAAGACATCATTGACCGTGCTCTCCAGAAAGTCCAGCTCATCGCCGTCCACAAGCTCTGGAACCCAAACCCCAGGAATCAACCAGAGACAGACCTGTTGTCAGCCTGCTGTACCACCCTTCTGTCCACCAGGTGCGCAAAATTCTCCAAACCAACTGGAACATCCTTCAGTCTTGTGCCCACTCAGCTAGAATTTTTTCCCAGCCCCCTCTAGTTGCCTACAAACGGGACAAGAATATCCGTGACTTGCTTGTGCGTTCCAGTCTCCAGCCTCACAGACGTCAATCTTATGTAGGCACAAGCCCATGCAATCTGCCCAACTGCAAGACCTGCCCCTTCATCTGCACTGCCATTGAAGTGAAAGGACCCAGTTCACGCATGACTGTCTCCAAATTCTTCAACTGCCAAAACCACTAACTTGGTCTACATCATCCACTGCACCGTTTGTTCTAAACTTTACATCGGCGAGACCGGCCGCACTTTGACTGTCAGATTCAAGGAACACCTCGCTGACATTAAATACAACAGGGACAAACCAGTAGCCAAGCACTTCAACCTCCCCAGCCATTCCGCGCACAATGCAAGAGTGAAGGGCTTATGGCTCATGAAAACTAGTGACTCTAGAGACAGGAAGGATATGGAGTCTCACCTGATTCAAAAACTGGGCACCAGAAATCCAGCTGGTATCAATGAAAAAGCTTAGCAATTCTGTGTACTTTTTTTTCCCGAGACAATTCAGGTGGACAATGACTTATGATTCCCTTTACCCTTTAGTACTTACCTGTGCATGGTTGGTCTGCATCAGTGGCCTCTTCGTGACCGTAGAGCCTGGCGCCTACTGGAATGATCGTTTGAGAGCCTATATCTTTTGACAGGAGTTTCTGAGTAGGGGTTAGCTCCCCAGTCTCCTGTCTTTTTGTTTTTTTTTCTATTTTCTTTTATTTATACATTTATTTTTCTTCTCACTTACTTTTGTATCTATCCCTCTCCTTCCTACCCTCCTTTGCCCCCCCTCTCCCCTCCCCGTCCTTTTTTTTTTTTTTTTTTTTTCCCCCCCCCCTTTTTTTCTACGCAAAGATGACTGGGCAAAACATCAAAGAGGGCATGAGCAGGCTTTAAGGACACAAGAAGAAAAAATGGCAAAAAGAACAAGAAAAAAAAGAAAAACAAGAAAAAAGAGCGGAGGAAAAAGAAAAGAAAAAAACAACAACAAAAAAGGAAAACGCCACACTCAACTGATACTTCCCACGCCTAAGAGAGCGAGACTTCCGGAGCAAGTAGACTTTCAACCTGATTTCACCCATGAAGATGATGATGACCAGATTGTCCAAATATACATGGAAAATTGGGACGCGATCGCAGACCACTCCAGAAAAGGGCAACTGCAATCGGTATTCAACATCAGATGGAAGACAGAGACGCTTGTCCGGACTGGGAAGACAAACTGAGAGGCGTTTTCGAGTCACAGTCGAAGAGATTTAAAATAAATTTCAGTCATTCATTCATATTATACAACAGAGAAGACGAGCTATACAGATTTTTCCACGCATCAAACAACAATTCAACTATTCTAGAGTTCCCCGCACTCATTAAGAACAAAGAGGATTTTCAGCAGTTTCTGCAGGATCTAGAGAATACGGATCATTTAGAATACGCCAGACAGCAAAGACCAGATACTAAGTGGACTGTACATGCCATTGTGGCGACTAGTTTCTATGTCAATCCTCTGGCCGATTTCCCATAGGCTGCTGTGGCGTCCCATCCCAGATTCATCAAGCGAAACAACAATCTTGACACTCCTCAAAGACAGACGTGGCTCAGCTTATACTGACAACCTATGTTTTTTTCGATG
>JAFLJL010000701.1:84796-136178 GCA_018398815.1 Conus ventricosus | reverse complement strand
CCAAGCTTTTTTTGTGTGTTTCCTTTCTCCCTGAAATGCTCTTGCATCCCACGCGAGTGCATGAGGAAGGAATGTCCCTATGTAGCAGCATGGGATAAAGGAGGGGTAAATGGAAGCATGCGCACTGGCTGGCAAAATTTACACAGTGTGTGTGTGTGTGTGTGTGTGTGTGTGTGTGTGAAGGGGAAGTGGTGGTAAAGGGGGGAGAGAGAGGGGAAGAGAGAGAGAAAGAGAGAGGCAGACACACACACACACACACAGACTTAAGGATGGGAAGTTGTGGTGAAAAAGGCATGCTCACAAGCGAATTTGTATCAGAAAGTAGATGCAAAGCTGAAACAGGGAATTTAACACACAAAAAATTGAAATGAGGAGGGACTCAGGCCCCAATGGGGAAAAGGGACAGTGTCCCTATCGGGGAGTTAGGGAGGCAACACGCCCCCCAAAAGCTGAGCACTTTTTTTCACAAAGCATTTAAAGTAGTTTAGAGGCAGATTCTGCACTCTTATTTAGTAATATTTCACTTCTAGCTTTTCAGAATTTTGCAGAAGGCAGACCAATTCTTCAGAGAGTACTTTTTCTTGAAGAATCTGAATGAGGTCTTGCTAATGGTCATGTCATGTTGAAAATACTGATTTTGCTCTAAATCTAATCACTGACCTTGAAGCAATGTTATGCACGAATGACTTGGATGGGTGTCTGCTTGGAAACGTTTTACACTGTTGGCATGTTTCTCAAGGTCTCCAACTTGGATACATGTATAAATAGTATGAGTGTGTGTGTTGGGTGGCTGGGTGGGGAAAATGTAAATGGGTGGGGGAGAAGACTGACAGAAAATCTTGTGGGGGAGGTAGGAAAGAAGTTGGAGGTGGCAATGCAGGTGTTAGTAACAACAAACTCCAAGTTTCAGACAACCCCCTTTTAAAATCAATGTCAATGACTGGTGCCATCATGCACAGAAATGGCTTCTCTTTGTGAGGATAAGAGAGAGAGAGAGATAATGTTGCTTATAGCCCAGCCGACCGCAAAGGGCCATATCAGGGCTGTCACCACGTTAAAATCAACTCACCAGTCAAAAAAACAACAACAAAAAAACAAAAAAAAACTTTCATACATCTCGTTAAATGACATCGTCTACAAACGCACCAGAAACTTTGTTAAAAATCTTTCTTCGTTAAAATCTTAAATCAGATGAAAAATGTTAATCTCTCTCAAAAACTCAAGGATCACATCAGGCGGGACATCCCTGAACAGGATCTTCATGGACTCCGCTGTAAAATGTTTGTGTCTCACATCGTGCAAGTCCCAACACTCTAAAAGAACATGTTTTATTGTGAGTGGCGCATGACATGGAATGCACCACGGAGCTTCTTCACTCTTTAAAAGGTAAGCATGGGTAAAATACGAATGGCCGGTGTGCAGCCGGCACAACACCGTTTCCTCTTTACGACCTCCCGACGTGGATGGGAGGAAGTCTTTAAGGTTTGGACGGATCTGAAAGAGTTTGTTATTCGTCTGTGTGTTCCAATCCTCCTGCCAGAGGTCTCTCACATAATCGTTAATTTTGGGTTTCACATCTGAGCAGGGGATATAAGTGTTGGACAGTTTCTCTCTTGTGGCGTTCTTGGCTAAACGATCAACCATTTCGTTCCCGCCGATGCCAACATGACCAGGAACCCAAGCAAGAGTAATGTTGTAACCGTCCGCCTTCAACTTGCTAAAAAGTTAAAAAAAAACTAAAAGTTCTGGATGCTGAAGGTTGCGGCCAGCTATGGCCTCCAAAGCTGACAGCGAATCCGACAGAACCAGAAAGTCCCTCTTTGAAGAATGTGAGATTATCTTCAAAGCCAGTACCAGAGCAGTAAGTTCAGCAGAATAGACAGAAGCATCGGAGTGGATATGTTCCAACAGTATCTGAGAAGGAGCCCCAGGGCAATAGGCTGCACAGGCCACTCCATCTTCAGACTTGGAACCGTCAGTGAAAACTTTTTGACAGGATGGAAATTTCGAACAGAGGTCAGCATACAATGCCTTGTACGTCAGAGAGCTGGTAGACTCTTTGCGAAAAGCTGCAAGATCGAAACGAATCTCTGGTGTGAAAAAGGTCCACGGAGGTTGATCTGGAAACTTGGAAAAATCGGACACAACTCCTAGGTCTAGACCTGCATTCCGCACGTGAGGCCGCATACGAAGACCAAACGGCGGAATACATTTCGGGTTGTTTTCAAACTTACTTTGGAACGGAGGGTCAAAAACACAGTCATAGGCAGGATTTTGCGGTTCTGAGAGCAGTCGGATATAATAATTCAAAGACAGTTTCAGCCTGCGGTTGGATAGTGAAGGTTCACCCGCCTCTGCGTACAGGCTGTACACAGGGGTGGTGCGGAACGCTCCAAGACAGAGACGAAGCCCTTGATGGTGGATAGGGTCCAAGAGTTTGAGGTAAGAGGGTCTTGCGGAGCCGTAGACAGCACAACCATAGTCCAATTTGGAACGGACCAAGGCTCTGTAGAGGTGCAGCAAAGTTTTCTTATCAGCGCCCCAGTCTGTGTGCGCTACGACCCGCAGAATATTCAGAGCTTTCTGGCAAGAAGTTTTGAGGTTTTTGATGTGGCTGAGAAAGTTGAGTTTTTGGTCAAAAATAACTCCCAGGAATTTGGCTTCTTTTACAACTGGAATGGTGGACTTGTCCAGACGAATTTCAGGATCAGCAAAGAATTGACGAAAATTGTGGAAATGAATTGACTGAGTTTTGGTACGGGAGAAGGTAAACCCACTTTCCTCAGCCCACTGTTGGATTCTGTTGACACAAAGTTGGAGTCGACGCTGTACGCTGGCGTAAGAAGCTCCAACTGCATACAGCGCGAAGTCGTCAACAAACAGAGAGGACTCGGTGCCCTGGCTTACCGATTGGACAATGTCATTGATTTTAATGCTGAAAAGGGCTGGAGAAAGGATGCTCCCCTGAGGAACACCCAACTCCTGCCCATGGATGTCAGAGAGTGTGGTGCCAACACGCACCTGGAACTGTCGATCGGCTAAAAAATTCTGAATGAACAGAGGCAGGTGACCCCGAAAACCAAGTCTGTGCAGATCCATGAGGATTCCTGCTTTCCACGTGGTGTCGTACGCCTTTTCGAGGTCGAAAAAGATAGCAACCACATGCTGCTTGTTCACAAAGGCGTTGCGGATGGTGGTTTCCAGACGGATTAGATGGTCAACCGTCGAGTGGTACTTCCGGAAACCGCACTGTTCACTGGCCAAAAGACCATCGGTTTCCAGCTTCCACATCAGACGGGAGTTGACCATCTTTTCCATCAGCTTACAGAGGCAGCTGGTCAGAGCGATTGGGCGATAGTTGGAAGGGTTGGTAAGGTCTTTTCCAGGCTTTGGAATCGGAATGATCAGGGCTTTCCGCCAGGAGGGCGGAAAGGACCCTGTAGTCCAGATATGGTTATAGACTTGGAGAAGAGTCTGGAGACAGCTTTCTGGAAAATGTTTCACAACCTGATAATGAATGTCATCCAGACCAGGGGCAGAATCAGTGCAGGTTTGTAAAGCTAATTTGAGTTCAACGATTGAAAAGGGAAGATTATAGGTTTCAGAGTTGTCTGATGTGAAATTGTATGAAGATTTCTCTCTAATCTCTTTGTTTCTTAAAAAGACTGCAGATTTATTTGAAGATGAGGAGTTCTGTTGGATGGTGGAGGCCAACACATTGGCAACAGCTTGTTTGTCAGTGATCAGAGCATCGGCAAGTTTCAAGTGATGAATGGAGGGGTTGGTGTTCTTCCCTTTGATTTTTCTAATGACGTTCCAAACTTTTTTCTTAGAAGTTTTCGATGTCAGCCTGGAGCAGAAGCTTCTCCAGGACCGACGTTTACTGATTTTAAAAGTGTATCTCGATTTAGCACGGAGTTTCTGATGGCTCGAGCGTTGGGACCCGAAGGTCGTTGGTACACCTGACGCTGAGCCCGTTTTCTAACTTTGGAAATTTGTTGGCAGTCTGAATTAAACCAGGGTGTTTTTGGCATTTGAAGTTTATCGGAAGACACTGGAATACAAGCTTTAGCACACTTGATCACAGTGGTAGTCAGTGATTCTGCTGGGTCCGGACTCTGAAGAAAATCAGTGTCCTGGAATTCTTTAGAAATAGTGGCTGCAAATAGATCCCAGTTTGCTTTCTTGTAATTTAGATGTTGAGAGACAGAGACGTGTTCAGTTAAGACAGGTTGCAGAAGGACAGGGAAATGGTCACTTCCGTGCAGATCGTCATGGACAGACCACTCATAGTCCAGGACCAGCGAGGGTCACAAACCGACAAATCTAAACACGAAAGTGAACCAGTGGAAGAGTGGAGGTAAGTTGCAGATCCGTCATTCAGACAACACAAATCCAAGTCTGAAAGGACATCTTCAATCAGCAGACCTCTGGGTGACGTACCGGCACTACCCCAAAGAGGGTTGTGACCGTTAAAGTCACCCAACAGCAAAAAAGGTCGAGGAAGTTCCTCTAACAGACTGATAAGGTCCTGACGACAAACCGGGACAGAAGGTGGAAGATAAAGGGAACAGATTGTCACAGTCTTGTGGAGAGTGACTCTCGCAGCTACAGCTTGAAGGGAGGTAGACAGAGCGACAGGACTATACAACAAAGTTTTATGTATGAGGAGGCCAACACCGCCCGACAGTCCCGACGTGGATGGTTGTGCAGGTTTTGAAAGAATATTAAAGCCAGAAAGATTAAAAGTCTTTTGGCTTTGAATTTGAGTTTCCTGAAGAGCCACGATGGAAGGTTTTATGGATTGACACAGAAGCTGCAGCTCCTCGAAGTTGGAATTTAGACCACGGATATTCCAATGGAATATTGTACTATCCATGGTGCAGAGGGCGAAAAGGAGAGAGATCAGGTCATCTCCTCCTCAACATCTGCTTCCAATGGAGTGAACTTGTTATTTAATTTCACTGGAGTGTGTTGGTCTACAGACCTGCTGGCAGACTTGCCAACAGGCGAAGAGGGTCTGGATTTGGGAGATGGTGGAGGTTTCTTCTTCATCTCCACCATCTCCACACTGGGTTGTTGAACTCCCTTGCCCGCACGGGCACTGGACATGGGAGTTCGAGGTGCTGGTGCTGGTTTTTTCATCTGCCCAGCAGCAGATGTTGTAGACTGCTGGGCAGTCTGAGGGGTAGCGGATTTTTTGCCTCCACCAGGGGCAGTCATTTTGGGTTGGAAGGTGGTGGACTTGCTACCACCAGAACTGACAGATCTTACTTGCAATGTCTTCGAAAACATGAATTCATCAGTCTGGCAGCAGACTGACCGAGTAGGAACTCTGGGAGCTTTCTTGACAGCCGAAGCATAGGAAGAAGCTGTCGGCGTCTGACTGCCCACAACCTGTTTCCGGGCTTCAAAAAACGAGATCTTCTTTTCCGTTTTGACGCGTTGAATGGCAGATTCTTGAATCCAAAGAGGACAGTTTCGTGAAGAGGAGGGATGGTCGCCACCGCAGTTAGCACAATGTGCCGGATCATGACACGGCCCATCATGAGTTGCCTTGCAGCAAATACCACACACCTCCTGCCCAGAACAGCGGTCCCTGACATGGCCAAACCTCTGGCACCTGAAGCACCTCAATGGGGACGGCACATATAGCTGAACATGAACATTTAGGTAACCAACTTTGATGACCGGAGGCAGCACAGGGCTGCAGAAGGTCAGAAAGAGGGTGTTGGTGGCCACTCTCTCTGAACCCTTCTTTACCGTCACCCTGCGCACCTCCGTCACACCCTGGGACGCCAGCTCCGTTTTTATTTCTGCCTCTGAAACACCCGTTAGATCTCTGCATCGAATCACACCTTTGGATGAATTTAATTGCTTATGGGGAGTCACCCTGATCTCCCTATCCACAAGTTTTTTTGCCTTCTGCAGCTGTTCAGATTGCTTTTGGGATTTACATTGAATGAGAAATGAGCCATTTCTCAACCTCTTGATGGACCGAGGGTCACCTGCTATAACTTGAAAACCCTTTTGAATGGCAAATGGGCTCAGAGCTGAAAGGGGTCTTTCCTGCTCCGTCCCCTCCATCACGAGCCAGGAAGCCCAAAAACCTGTCTTCTGTCTAACTTCGGTATCGGAGTCACTGTCTGTTTCACAATCCCCTGAAATAGGGGATGCTGCCTTCCTCTTCCTTTTGGGGGGAATGTTTTTTAATGAAGTCATATTTAGTTTATTGTGATGCATCTCTCCCTTACCCACCCACCTTGGAGTCCAACTAAGGGGCCAGGGCCAAGAAACCAATGTCTTGACCCCTTCCAGGCTTCGGGAGAGATATACGACAAACAGAAACTACCAACCTTATCCCCCTGATCATGCTCAACTCCCGGGGACAGAGAGCTGAGCACTGCAGGGGTTTACTTGGCCAGCAGGGGAACTGTCTGTCTTGACCCAGCCCCAAAAAGGGGAGCCGATTAGTACACCCGGGCCAAACTGTACTTCCTGTCTAGGAGAGGTCCGAGCCAAAGTGATGTGTTGAGAGCGCTGGCCCTCTCAATCACCAGGATCTCATCCCCCTCCGACACAGGTCGCACCGCACGGCAAACGCGGCGGATCTTAAGGAGACCACAGAGAGAAAAGGAGTGTGTAAAAGAAGACTTGAAGGGGAGACGAAGATAGAAAAGGGCCAAATAAGGAAGGCAGAAAACAAGAAGACAGAATAGGAAAAAGGTGGGTTACTATTTGTCTGGGCCCTCACTCCTAACCTTTCTGACATGGGAGACCCTACCAGGGGCATCAATTCCTACCACGTAATGCTTGGCCAGTCAGCAACTTGGCTATACAGGCCTAGAAGCGTTCATAACAACTAACCATCTAGCTGAGTATTGATGCCCCCGTCAGCAAAGCCTAAAAGATCACTGGACCACGCAAGCCCTCCGACCACGGCAAGGTTGCAACCCCCGGAGGGCTTTGTGAGGATACAAGGCTACTTGAGATCAACAAAAATGGGAGTCTGCTGTTGTTAACATATACTGCATACTGGTTCAATGTGAAAATGCTGAATTCTGAACAAAATGAAATTTTTCTATCACAAACTGTCCTATCCTGAATGACATTTTGATTTTGAGCGTGGCTGGAGTGCTCAGACCTTTGATTTCTTTCGAGCATGCTCCTGGCTGTTTGACTTTTCACATTGCCGACTGAAACTCTCAGACACTGAACATTATGTTCGATTCCACCACCATCTTTTCTGTTTAGCCAGTGCTCCATTTGTTATTCACACTGGTGTCAATTGAAGACGCAATATTTTTCTTTACACATGACATTTTAAAAACTACAGGTCACTGTTGATGCAAAGTCTACATAAGACTCGACTGTTCCTCTTGCAATCGAGACAAGAAATGAGCATTTGCTTAAAGGTTTCTGTCTGCGAAAAGAGCTCTTGTGGTTCTGTCATAAAAAAAAAACTTGATTCCTTGCATTAAGTGAAAACACAATGCATGGGCCTAGGCACTTTTTTTTCTTCTAAACTGCTAAAAACAGATTTCTGTCTGGGACAATTTCATAAAAACTGATTTCCATCTAAAGACGGAAAAGTTTAACCAATCAGATACGTATGCGTCTATATTGTTCCTGTAAAATGCTTACGTCTGGAAGTATTTAAGTAACCAATTATCATAATTATTTAATGCACAGGTGCATATGTCTGTGCAAGTACACACAACACATACACATAAACATATGTACATATATACTCACCTTCCATTTATAACCCATCTCTTGGCCCCTATGCGCATGAGCAGGTGCGTGCATGCGCACACACATATGCACACACTGAGTCATACACACACAGAATTGTGGCCAGTGACTAGCCATGAAGGCAGAGTGAACTCCTCACAGTTGGATGAGACTCACCAGGTAAACCTTGGTGCGATAGTGGGAGTCTGGTGAACGGTACAGGAATCGTCCACACGTCTCTAACAATGCACAGGCCATCTCGATGTTGTGGTGGGAAAAGTCAAACATCAGCATCTAGACACACAGCACAAACAAATCAACCTCTTCAAAAATTTGTCAGCACTCAATACACCTGTGCTTTGACAGCAAGTCTCTGGTGTGCTGTAACAAGACAGCTAGGCAGTGAGGGATCACTACAAGTCTGTCATGCACAAGAAGATAGAAGAATCATAACTAGTATAAACTTATCACTATGCCCCAAAATGATAAAGGAGATGGAAAACCACATGCTCTCTGACATGGGAATGAAATGCAATCACAGCTGCCAACCTTCCGGAGTCAAACTTCAGGAATCGGAGGATGAATGGGGTGGGCTGGGGTGAAGGGGTAGTCTGGCTTTTGACTGAAAGCAGTTCTAATCCCCTTATGTTTCAGTTGAAAAATTTGGGGTTTTAGAAAAAATATCATTTTTCATAATACATATGCCAACATCTACATAACATCCTTTAGGCTTCATTCTGCAATACTTTATCCCTATACAAAAATGACCCCCACAAACCCCACATTTTTTTCACACAATTTTGACATTTTGGACTTTTTCACAAAATTCAGGAGGGTTGGCAGGTATGATACCAGTTTTCCGCTTCAAACAAGCCTCATTCTGACAAACGTGAAGCACAGCAACTTCTTAAAACTCATTTAGAATGAAAAAATACACACAAAAAAACCCCTTAAGCATTCATACATCTATCTGACTGAACTTGTCTGACTTAATATATGTTTAAATAGCAAACTATTGTGAAACATGAAGAAAACATGACTGTGACAAACAAACAAGTGAACAGACTATTTTGGCAAAAATTTTGAATGCAGCATTACAATTTGGCTTTCTTGCAACCATCTGCATAAACACTTTTGACGTATGATTTAAAACGTTACAAACTCAGCATCTGAACCCACTATTTTTACAATTGTACTGAGCTACCATCTACTGACCTTTAGCGAGTGGAGAGCTTCACTTTTCTGGCACATTTTGAACTTGACCAGCTCACCTGTATTTCAAAGAAATTTTATTTATATTTCATTTTTTTTTTTTTTTTTTAGAGAATCCAAGTCTGCACACAACTTGCTCCAAACAGTGTCTAACTAATACGACATAATAATGTGATCTACTGATTTCACACACGGACATACACACACACACACACACACACACACACAAGCACACTCATTCACACACACATGCCCACAAAGATATGTATACTATGCGGCATCCTGCAAATATTGAATCGGAACAAGTGCCACAGAAGCAACTCAGCAGCAGTGCCGTGTCTCCTTTGGTGGGCTGCCTCATGACAACTTGATACCGATTGCTCCCCAGGGACTTCTGGTGCTGGGATTGCAACATGGAGAACCTGGGATTAACAGTGTATGGAACTGGTCATGGAGTGGTGTAGGAATAATGCAACCGAGGGAGTACACGGAAAATGAGAAGAGCTGAAAAACAACAACAACCAAAGACAAAACAACAACAACAACTCCTTGATGGTGTAAGTGAGAAACTGTCCCACAAAATAAAATTCACCATCCACTGAAGGCATGCAACATCTGTTAGACTATCTTGTCTCCTCTAGGAAATGACAAAAGTATGGTACGTTTACACACACGCACACACACACTCTCTCTCCCCATCCTAGTCATTCTGACACTTACCTAGATAGCGGACAGTCTTCAGTTTGGATTCAATATTAATCTGGTCCTTCTTTCTCATCTGAAACACAACAGAGCAGTACTCACAGCCAGGCTCATTCACAAAGCAGAACGAAACACTGAAACAGAACTCTATGTAGTCATTCATCTCCTGTCCATGTTCATCTCCTGTAACTTAAAACTGTAAAATACCACCTCTTATCCCAGCCTCCTTCCAGTAAATAACTGACAGGTCTATGCATCACACAACAGGTACATGAAAGGCCTAGTCTGACTCTGTCATAAGATTCCCCATGATCACACTTTTCTTGATTTGCATATAATTTAATTTGAGCTGTGTGAGCTGAAAATTCTGCATACGGGCAGGCGCTTTCAAATCTGATGCAGCAGGAATAAAAAGCCAATCAAAACACAACTTCTCAGAAAACTGCTCTCCAGCACCAAAAAACAACAAAGAAGACTGCAAAACGGCAAGCGCAGGCTAGGGACTGTGAAGCCTGCAGACACATTTTTTTAATGGAACTACATCACAGCTCTGGGGGATGTAGACTCCTTAAAAGACAAAGACGCCAACATCCAACAAAAATCCTACATGTACTAGGGAACGTCTTGCGCATAAATGTCTTTAAGTTGGACATGAAATTTCCGATGTTCCTGTGGTTACTTTGGATCTTCACCTAGAATGATTTTTCATAGTGATTTTGCGTATGGTGCAAAACCATACAGTGTAGCATTGATTACTGCACAATGTGCTAAATGGACAGCACATAATGGAACTGACCTGATTCAGGTCTTCTGACTGAATGAAATGTATTGAGACATTATACACATTGTGCTATTTTGACACATTAACACACAAAACATTCACAATCAGATAGAGAATAAGATAAAGGATCTGAGTATCTCTTTACATAACATGAATACTTTATATATCGTAATAATTTTCTTTTTTCTTTCAATCTAAGAACACGATTACTGGCTCAGACTTGATCACAATAAACTTCCCTCACATTTCGTTTTTTCCAACACTTCTGGACTGACCTTTCATTATTGATTCAGTGGCGCTTAGGGGCTTGAATTAACTACAACTGTGTTCACCAGACTGTCATCTACCACGCTTATTCATAGCCACACTTGATTCCAGCTCAGAACAAGTATTCTTAGATGAATCTAAGCCCTTTGCATGTGTCCACCATTTCTGCAACGAACATTATCCCTGATCAGCACATCCTCATCCTCAAAGCTTCCAGAATAACCTGTAATAGCAGGTGGTTGGCATAGCCAAGATCGGTGTTTACAAGGTTTAAACACAATCATCGTTTGATATACCTGAGGTTCCGGTTATCCCAGGTCAAAGATATTATCAAATCACTGTTACAGTAATCAATCATCATAAACCAGGTACTGGTAGGCCTTGTGGATAAAGTGGTGTTCTTGTGATCCAAGAGTCCTGGGCTCAATCTCCTCTTCAGCCAGCCAAGTTAGAGATTTTTTTTTTCAGTGAACATCTGTGACGACTCCAACCCCTTAATGTGCTTGGTATACGCCTAACACATGGTCCCATGGGTGAACAGATGCACTAAAACTAGTACAGTCAAACCTCCATTATAAGACCCACTGTTAAGAGACCTCCTCTCATTTAAGACTATATTTTTTTGCACGGATGCATTTTACTATTAAAACAACCCCTCTTAAACAACTTACTCTAAAACGCGACTTGCAACCTCCGTTTTGTTGAAATTTACGACCATCCCAGCATTCGTGTATGACCACGAGTCAAGGGTAGCAACTGCAGACCTGCCCCAAACAAGAGTCGCTTCCCTTGTTAAAAGATGGCGGAGATCGTAGGCAAAACATGTGGAACGCGAAAGAGGAAGCCACTGAACTTAGAAGAGAGAGTGGAGGTGATTAAAAGAAGCTATGGAGGTGAAACTGCAATATCGATTGCTTGAAGTTATGAAGTCTGCATGGCATTTATCAGTGAAAATTATACATGTTTTCAGTATGCATTCAGTGTTCTTGAGACTTTTTGTGCTTGGAGAATTCATCTGCGAGAAAGTGTTTGTTTATACAACTGTCGGTGCCTACCTCCATTATAAGATTCCTCCAATTTACGACCAAATTTTCTGGACATTTTGATGGTCTTATGATAGAGGTTTGACTACATTTTTAAAAAAAGACAACGAAAAACCAAACAAAAAAATCCCTTGCATGGAGGTGAACTCTCATTTCCTTCTCCATGGTATGGTAGACCATAGTGCACAGGTGGCAGGGATCATACACACACACAACAAAAATGCACACTTGTGTTGTAATCAGACATCATCCCCGAGGATGGAACATAGCTACCTTCATGGTGGGATTAAAACCTGTCACATGTGCAAGAGTCTCACCAATGATAAACCCTTGAGTTGCAGATGGGGACAAAGAGGATCATCACACACCAAAGCCATTCTTACAGCACTAATTATGAGACAGACAAAAGCCCACTTACATGCCATCGCAGATCACTCTTGACATTATGGACAAGGTCTGTGGCCACATCAGGCATACATGGGCTCAAGGTCGCCACCAGTCGAGCATAAAACGGAAGCAAATCGTATCTGTGGAAATCATTACCAAAAATTTTTGCATTAACATCTAAAAGACAATACTATTTAAAATGTGACAATAGAGAACTTGCTTCTTATAAAGTAAATGGTACACATCACTGATTTGTAATCTGGCATCTATGGGTAGACTACAGATTGCGTAATTTTAGTACTGTCAAAGGAAAACGAAATGATAAAGTGATTCTGCACATGATTACACCAACTACATTATAAACAAATCCTTTTCAATTCTAAGAATCATTGAAAAAAAAAAGAGACAAAAAAATGTCACCATCCATCCCATAAAAGCAATGTGTCAACATTCTCCAAGTACCTCTTACCTCGTTCTGTGCACAGTGAAGAGGGAGCGCACCAGTTTCTTGCGATTGACCTTGGTGTTGAAGTTCATGCAAAACTCTATGGCTGCCTGTGAAAAACAATTCAACATTGTGTATTTAATAACATTTCTCTTCCATTCAACCTGCTAAGTTGCTGCTATCAACACGCACATTCATGCACACACACACACACGCGCACACACACACATATGCATACACCACACACACACTTCCACTTATACACGAATGCATGCAAAAACCAAGCGAGTTCATAACAGTTCACAGAGGAAATGCGAAATAAAAATTTATCAAACTTAGTGTCAAGAAATTACCGGACAAGCAGTTCTTGCTCTCTGAACATTTGTACTCTCACTTTCACTGTAACAAACACACACACAGACACACACATACTGTCAGGAGAAGTGCAGAACAAAAATCACTGGTAATCACACTGAAGAAAGTTGTGAACAGATGAAAACAGAAACATGAGTTCCGTTAGACACAAGGTGGAAATGGGAGATGGAAAAAAAAAGGTTAGAGCATGACAGGTAGGCTGGGAATATATGGATAGGATAGAGAGGGGGAAAGGTATATGCAGATGGATAAGTGAAGCACAAGCATGAATGTGGAACGGTTAAGGCCAACTGCTGGTGTGTAATCCATGTTCACGTGCATGTTACGAGAGACTACAAGTCTGAAAAAATAGTAGAAGTACAGAGGAAATGGAGGGGGAAAGAGGGGGGCACTGAAGGCATGAAGACAGTACATGCACATGCTTGTAGGCATGCTTGTTTGAATGTGTATTACGGTTGTAGACAGTGATTATAAAATGAAAAGAAAAATTCAAAAGAATCAATTTTCTGATGGGGAAAAAATTCTACACACAAAGCACATACACACACACTTAAACAGCATCTGTGTCCAGAGATACTGTTTGTTTTTGCATGTCATTAGGATGGTCAGCCTTCCTGTTTGAATCTTTTCCTATCTTTGTCCACACCTTATCTATGAGATCTCGGTTGACACAGGTGGGCAGGGACACCAGGAAGGCGTCCAGCTGCTGCTTCATCAGTGTCCCCGTTTCCATGTCGTCATCTACAACAAAATGCACTGTGCAAATACCAATGAAATATATGACAACAAACTGCTGTTTCATCAGCATTCCCATTTCCATGTCATCATCTACAAAACACACTGTGCAAACACTATTGTACTATACGGCAACAAACGGCTGCATCATCAGCCTTCCCCTTTCTTTGTCTTTCCCTGCATGACAACACACCGTGCAAACATCAAGGTAAGGGTCTGTCCACAGATACTTGTTTCATCAATGTTCAGATACCTGCTTCATCAGTGTTCCTGTTTCCATGCTGTTGTAGTCGTCAAAATATTGCACTACACACTCCTGAACACCAATGTAACACAAAATCAACAATGAAAACGTCACAGATAGGGCATAACTCTTGTACATTTTAACCATTCTTTCATAAACTGAAACAGCCTCCCCTTTAATACACTGTTCATAGTACTTGTCTAAAAAAGTTTAGAAAAAAAGGGTCTGTTTTCACCCTCACCAGTTTTTCAGACTTCAAAATTCAATCCTTTATAGATACTCGTCCAATATCCAGGGCTCCCAATGACGCACATATGTGCGTCCATGACGCACTATGAGCGAAAAGGACGCACTATAAAAACGTGTAGCGAGTCCTGCGGGATGCACTACAAAATCAGGCAAACCCCAAAACGTGCCGCGGTCAGTGATCAAAGCTGAGCACACCACAAGCTTCGCGCGCAATTGCCTGCCGTTAAATTCAGGACAGCGTGTGCCCGCGAAAGTACAGTAAGCTGAGAAGCTGAGTAAACACTGATAGGCTCGCCTTGTGGCCCACGTCACTGAACGGTTACTCAGTCGACCGGCTGACTTATTCAGACTGTGGCGCCCGCCGCCACTAATTAACCAATTCGATGACTCACAATTTGTAACAATCGCATGCACAAGCCTAGGCGAACGAAGCAGAAAGGAAGTTCACGGCTATCGCATCTCGCAAATATGTCGTTGCTTCAGTGGTTGGGCGCTCCTAAAAAACGCAAAGAAACATCTTCTGAAGATGCTACAGACAGTGAGTGAATCATCGATTCCTAAAGAAATATCTACAGCAACACCACCTAACAAGAAATGCCTTGCATATAATTCAGCCTGGGAGAAGAGTTCAGCTGGCTGGAGAGAGAGAGAGGAGAGAGAGAGAGAGAGAGAGAGAGAGTCATTTACTCTGAAATGTTCAGATTATCAAGCCGATAATTAAAAAAGCAAGAAATACTACATTTTCTGTATTGGTTCATTTTGTTCATGGGGACTCTCTATACCCCCTCTGGGACCCTCTACAGCATCAGTGAAGGAGTCCCTGGACCCCCTGTCTGTCAGTACAAATGGTAGCACTGAATATCAATCCTCTATAATCTTAAATGACCCTTCCAACTGCTTTCAAGTTCTTTAACACAGACACACACATGATACAGACAGTATCCCTAAACTACACCCTGACCTGCAGAACACAACAATCCTAGGAACATGACTGTGGGCAATTAAGCAGCCCTATCAACAGCAACAGCTCTGACAATGACGCAGACTGTACAGATGTGTTTGAAAATGCTTCAAACTTAAATGGCTTAGGTGATCAAGAACCAGCCCCCAAGTCTGGTGTAAAGTTGGATTTTCCCTTCAACTGATCACAATGGTCAATTATAATCATCCATAATACACACAACACACACTCACAAGCACATCAAATTTCATCCTCTTGTAGTTCACAGAATATCTGCTTAATTTCGGCCTGTAGTTTAGTTCCTTTTATCATTCTTTCAAACTAGAACCCCAGCTTCACAACTTTGGCATTGAATAAAAATGGATTCTGTAATATATACATAATACATTAAACCAAACAAACAAAAGGACAGTTAAAAGTTTTAAGCCCACTGATCTTGTAAATCGTATAAGATGGGACAGCATGTTGAATTAAAAACAAATTTGTATGCCTTAAACATGCTGACTAAAACCCAAATTCAGGACTGCCCTGCACCACACCCACAACAGTTACAGACCAGATGAATACCTACCTTCTGGCTCCTGCGCCAGCTCTGGATTGTTGTCTTCCTCGGCCGTAGCCGCGCTGTTGTCGGCTTCAGCATCCTTCATGCTCTCTTCAATCCTTGCTGTCTCTATCTCCTTCTCCACCTCCTCTACCTCCAGCTCTCCCATGTCTGAGGACAGAGGCATCCTTGCTACTGACACACACACCAAAAACCTGCCCTGTGACCATAAAGTCTGACTGCAATGTCACTTACAGACACTCCAAGTTCACACCCTCTCCTTCCCTCTATCTGCAATCCTTCACCATCCTCATTCCTCTTCCACTCCCTTCCCCTCCACTAACTTTACTTCACTTTGAATACACAAGGATGTATGAATTGTAATGCAGGAATGAGAGACGGAGGGTCCAGAGAAATGGTCACACAATCTCCACTATGTCAAACACTCCAATTGCATCCTGAAGATATAACTTTTCCAAGTCAATCCATGTTCCCACAAATGATGAAGAAAATCAACGCAGCAACAGGTGCAAGACTACAGCACTAGTTTTAAACAGTTGCTTGTTCCCAGGCACAGTGGTGGTGGTGTAATTATCCCTTACCTTCCTCCATCAGTGGATCAGCCTCCTTGGCTCCTTCTTTGGAAGAGTGCTCACTGTCCTTGTACAGAATCTGTCAGCACATGTGTTAACGTTTTGAAAGAGACAGATTCCATAGACGTAAGGCAAAGAAAAAATACAATCAACAAAAAAAAATATAAAGAATCCCCAGAATCAGTAATAATCCATGAACACTGAAGAATAAACAAATTACGTGTTTCGCTGTAGTGAACTGAACCCATCTACTGTCGCTGGAACATTGACGGCAAGTTACCACAATCCCAGCACAACACACACAAAAACTGCCTAGAAGCACACTCAACCCAAGACACTAACCACTGTATGATGGAAAGACCAAGTCATGTTGTTAACAACCCAGAGTCAGATGTTTGCTAGCCTAGTAAAACTACCTGTACCAGTGTATGCTACCGGCAAAAAAAAAAATAAAAAAATCCATTATCAACCCTCTAGCAGCCGGTACAATCAAATATCAAAGAGCAGACTGAATATTTCGCTGGACCTGCTGATGAAAGAGACAGCCAGCCAGCTAAGTTGGGAATATTTCTAAGCTGAAAGCCTGTACAGGCTTTCAACCAACAAAAGGATGCTATCATTTTTGTTGCATGGGGACAAAGAGGCTGAACACAATTAAAAAAGATTTCCTTTTTGACCTCCAACCGTATTTAACACAACACTTTGTTCCAACAGAAGATGAAATAGATCTGAAATGTAAGGAAGCTGCATTTGATTTTAATTGTTTAAGCTTCTTTTTTGTTTTTCATCTTTCACTCTTTCCTATTCATTAGTATCATTACAAATGTTGTGCAACAAGATTTGTCCAGTTCTGTAAATTTCCTTGGCAATGGGAGGAAGAAACTCTGGTATGTATCTGTTGTGCACGAGGTGAGTCAGGCCACTTACTGCTTGGTAGGTGAATGGGTGTTTGGAAGGGATTAGCAGAAACAGTGAGGTGGTGTTTCATAGCATAAAAGTGATCTTTCATCTTGTTGTTATAGGACAGAACTTGTCTAAGAGACTAAGCCATACAGACTCATCTGTCGGCATGTGTGAGGTACTGTAGCCTTCATGTTACACTAGTACAATGCAAAAATGTATCAGTAAAACCCAGCATATATCGGTCGAACAGAAACAAAATGATAAAAGACAAATAGAGGTACTGCAAAGCTGAAATTACTCTACAGCTAATCTTCACTGAAAACCGAGTACCTTTACAGGCCTAATCAGGCTTCCGGCCTACCTGCACACAGCAAATTCACACAATCTTTTCTCTTGTGCAGGGAATTAATGTCTCAAGAGTTCCATGCCCTGTAGCCTATGACACCCAACACAGGCTACGGTCTGATAACTTGTCCTCAGGCCAAAATACCCATCTATTTCATCATTCATATTCTGTCTATCAACCAAAGGCCAGCAAACAGCTCAAATTTACACTGCTTACCCCAGGAACCAAAGCCTCAGGTCAGGTAGATTTTCATAAAAACTGCGAGTGTCATCGTCTTCAAACAGGTTGGTGTCACCTTCATACTGGAACTGGAAAAAACACACACACACAACTCCTGTGAGTTAGGTTAATGTCATCTTCATATTGTAACTCTAAAACAAACAAAAAAAGAAGCAAAAGAAAAAACTGTAAGCTAATAAGGCTGAGTTTGTCTTAACAAAAAAAAAGATAACACACACAATTCCTGTAAGTTAGGAAAATAAAAGGCCATGTATACATCCCTGCTTGAAACACCATATCCAACAAAATAAAGATGTATCCTAATATCTGGCCAGTGAGACAAGAATCAGAGGAGAGACATTTTAATGCTGTTCAAAGACTTAAAAAATGGGGAGTTTGTATTATACTCCCTGTTTGGCTAGTATACTTACCATGTCAGACAATAGCATTCACGGCAGTTAGTCTGCTCTGCCAGGCCGAAGTTTTTGTGTGGCTAATGCAGTAATAAGACAGTCACGTGATGCCCAACCCCTTCCGCCGAGGAAGAAGCCAGTGTCAACCTCCCGTACCCCCTTCATCGAGGCCTGCGCGCAAGGAACCCCAGAACCTTGGCGCATTTGGGAAGGCGGGGCGGGCATTAGAGTCTGACATGGTAAGTATACTAGCCAAACAGGGAGTAAATACAAACTACCCCCATTTTGGGGCGTCATATACGTACCATTCAGACAAAGCAGAATTCATAGGAAAAGGAGGGGGGCTAGTGCCCTAGTGGTTTCCTGGGGTTACCCATATGGATGCATTAGCCGCCACAAAGGATATCCCATTAGAACCATCAGCTCTGGCCCTGCGGATGTCCCTTAAATAAAATTTATAAAGGGGATTTTCCGAACGCCAGAAGGCTGCCTCCAGGAGTGGCGCATGGGAACAGAGTGCTGGAATCTGCCGGGGCAGCCACGCTCTGACCTCATGAGCCCGGGGGACAAGACGGGGAGGTCCTTGGAGGCCTGGGAATAGGCCGTTCTGACCGTCTGGAGAGCCACCAAGAGACAGTGCCAGCTGAGATTCTTTCGGTTACTGGGGTTAAAGGGAAATAAAAGACGTCTTTGCGAAACCGCGCCTGGGGCGCGAGCGTTCCCAGTAGTGTGTTAGACATCGAGAGGGGCAAAGGCTGTGTCCGAAGGGGTGTCTCCCCTTAGGGTATCCGCCAGAGGGGGGATGACGAGGTAAGGAGAGGCACTCCCCGGGTTCCTGGTTCTTTGCTAGGAATTGGGGAAAGGGAAAACTTCAGAGAGACGGAGCCGTCCACTGTGGAGGCAATGTCTCTGGGGTTCCCGCAAAGGCATGGATCCGCCTCGCCTTCTGGCGGAAGCGGGCAAGGAGAAAGGTAGTCTTCAAAGACAGAAGGTCGAAAGGAACGGAAGGAAAAAGGGCTCAAAGGGTTTTTTTTTGAGGACGCAAGTAAAGAAGAGGTCCCAAAGGGGATGCGTCTAGGGGATTGGCCTCACGAAGAGCAGCCCCTCTGGAGATCTCCTGAGAAGGAAGTCATTCTAAAAGGGAAGGTCCGCCCTTTTGGCGGATGGTCGTGCAGATGGCCGACCTTAGCCCCCGGATGGAGCAAGCAGAAGGTTAAGGTGGGACAGGAAATTTCCTATCTGGATATTGGGGGGGCCCCATGTGAGGGACAAAATTTGTCTGTGCACCATGAGACCCATTTCCTCCATCTGTAATCGTAAAGGGACTCTGTGCTAGCTCTGCGAGAGGACATGGCCTAGGTCTCGGAGTTCCTGAGAGGCCCCGGCGATGGAGAGGATACTGCGGACGGACTGGGACCTGTCCGTTCGAGGGGTGGATTTAGATGCTCGCAACCGGGCGGGCACAGAAGCCAGGCGGGGAGGCGAAGCATCTGGGGATTGGAGTGAGGGCGACCCGAACGGGGTTGCCTGAGCATGTCCCACCTGGTGTTCAACTGGAGAGGGGTGCGTGAGTGAGGGACTTGAGGTCCGGGAACCAGGACTGAGTGGGCCACCATGGGGCAATGAAATGAGCCTGGGTCTCTCGAGTCTCGCCTTCCTGATCACCTTGTGGGGGATCGGGAAGGGAGGGAAGGCGTAAGCAATGAGGCCGGACCAGGAAGGATAGGGCGTCGATGACGTAAGCCTGGGGGCCCGGGGACCGGAGACACATACACTGGAAAGACGGTGGTTGAATCGTGTGGCAAACAGTCGATCATCGGTCTGAACCAATGTTCCCACACGGTTTGTTAGGAAATGCCTGCTGAGAGTCCATTCCTGTGGAGGACAGACTGGAGCGGCTGAGAGAGTCTCCCAGGATGTTGTGTGTCCCTGCTATGTGTCTCGCCGAAGGGTGACCCCCTGCGTGTGACACCAGCGGAGGAGGAACCTCTGTACGGGGGGAGAGGCCGATGGAGTGTGCCCCCCCCCCCCCTCCCCCCCCCCCCCCGTGATGAAACAAGCTACCGAAGTGTTGTCCGTAAAAAGGGAGAACAATCGGTGGGAGAACCATGGACGGAAGTGGAGGAGGGCGAGCCTGACCGCCTCCAGTTCCAAGATGTTGATGTGAAGACGAGCAGGGGAGGGGAAATCCCAAACCCCCGAGGCATAAACTGCTCTCCAAATGGGCCCCCCAGCCCGAGTTGGAGGCGTCTGTGAAAAGTTTCCGGGGCCTGGGATGGGAGGGAGAAGGAACTCCGGTGGCCAGGGTGGAGGGGCTGAGCCACTCCTCCGGGCCCAAACGAACCAGGGCCCTAGGGAATGGCGGTTCCAGCTGTCGTTGGTCTGGGACCAACGACGGCGGAACTCCCTCTGAAGCGCGTTTGGGGAACTCTGCCTAGGGAATGAGAGGGGACAAGGACTCCATCACCCCAAAAAGGGAGGAAAGTGTCCTTGCCGAAGTAAAGGGAGAGAGTCGAAGGTGGGAGATGAGGTCCACTAGGCGGGCGGACCTCTCCGGGGTCGGGAGACTACCATGGAGGTGGTGTCGAAGCTCATGCCCAGAAAGGGTGAATCGCGACTGGGCGAGAGCTCGCACTTGGAGGGGTTGGTGACGAACCCCAGAAGGAGCAGAGGTGAAGTAGTTTGGAGGTGTGGGATTTGGGGCCAGGGCCTGAGTGGGAGCCAAGACGACCAGTCGTCGAGGAAAACCAAATAGGCGAATGTCCTCCTGTCTGGCAAGGGCATCCATCTCCTTGACTCCCTTTCGTGAAAAGGGAGCCGGGGAGAGTCCGAAGGGGAAGCCTGAATTAAACACCCGGCCCCGCCAGACGAAAACGAAGGTATCGTCTGTAGGACGGGTGAATGAGGATCTGAAAGTAGGCATCTTTCAGATCTAAAGAAGGCCCAGTCCAGAGGTGGATGGAGTCCCTGATCGGGGCCGGGGTCTCCATCTTGAATCTGGTTGGCCTGATAAATTTGTTGAGAGGGGAAAGGTCGGATGGGCCTCCAGCCGCCCGAGGACTTGGGGACTACAGACAGACGAGAGTAAAACCCGGGGTTGGGGCGGTAACTCGGTGATGGCGCCCTTCCGGAGAAGCCCCCCTCGATTTCCAGGCGAAGTGCCTCCGCCTGGGCGGGCGGTGGATCCCCGGGGGGAAGGAGAGGGGAGGACAGAAGGGGGGGGGGCGTCGGTGCCCAGGGTAGACGAACCCCTCCTGTAGAAACAGATACTACCCAAGGGTTTAGACCCATGCGCCGCCACTGGGGGCATGTCCGGGACAGACTGCCTGCCAGGGGGGGCAGAGGGGCCGAGGGGGTAGAGAAGACTGAAAATTTCCCCGCCTCTCGGGAAAGGGGAGTCTGCTAGCACCTCCGGGCCGGGCCTCTTGGGCCCAACCGAAAAATTTTGTTGGGGGGTTTTTTTTGGTTTGGGCCTAGGCAGGGGGAAGTAGGTGTTTGGCGGGCCCCTTGAGGGACGCTGCTTGGGGTAGGCTGGGGGCTGGATGGGGGTAGAGCCTGACGAAAGAATGGTCTAGAAGGGCACTGCTGACGAGGGGTCTTGGTCGCAAAAGAAGCGGCCTGTTTGCGCTCCTCGACGGCATGGGTAATGACAGCAGCAGAGCAGTCCGCCGAAAAGCGACTGCTCCTGACCCCCGGAATGCAGCGTAAGCCCCTTGACGCTGGGGAAGATGGGCCTGTGATAGCATAGCATCTCTCACTGCCAAAAGGCAGTTAAAGTGACTCCTGGCTGCGCTGTCCGCCGCAGGGCCCCCAAAGGGGGTGCGCTATCTTGTTGACAAAGAAACGCATCAGAGGGTCATCAAACAGGCTGGGGTCTGCCTCAGTTTTCGTCAGGGTCCGAAGAGGCTGAACAGTGCCGCCCTCCTTTGGCCAGAGTTCCTCAGCTCGCTGTAGGAAAAATGTCAATGAAGGGGTGCCCCCCGGTGGTGAGTAGAATGCCAGCCCTGGGAATTCTGTCCCACCTATCAGGGTTTTGAAGAAAGAGAGGTGGATGTGGGAGGGGGAGGTTGGAGTGAGGGCCCGAGGTCGGCCGGGGAAATGGCAATCTCCCTGGTGACTGGATTGGCAGAGAAGAGAGAAAAGACATGGGGGGCCTGACGCGAGTCCTTGAGGGAAAACCCCTACTGGGGCCACGTTGGGGGGTGACAAGAAGTCAATCCCCGGCAAGGGACGGGATGTGCACCCCGGCGAGAGAGGCCGATGTGTCCCACAAAGGAGTGATGGTCTGGGGGGGGGGCTATCCTTGGCCGTGATCGCTGGTAGGGGGGGACCCAGTGAAACGGGAAAGGGAGAAGATGTTGTTAGAGGAGGGGATTCCCTAACAACAAGATCAGGGGGCCAGCCCTCCAAAATGGAAAGGGCCCCAGAAAGGAGGAGGGAATCCTCGAACCCCTCCTCAAGTTGTGGGACAGTGTATTCGGAAGGGAAGTTCAGGGGCCACCTTCGGAAGGCCAGGTCAGGGGTGCGTGGGGGTCCCGACCTCGTTGGGAAGAAGCGAAAAACGAGGACGGCTCCCCGGTGGTTCCATAATCGCATGTTAAACTAGGACCGCCGATCGGGACAGCGCCCGAGAGGAAGGGGGCCCCAGGTCGATCCAGGTCTGGGAAAGGGCCGGAGCCACAAGAGACCGAAGATGGGGTCGGGAAGAGTCCGAGCTAAGCCACCCGATTCCTCTCGGGGGAATAGAACCACCGGTCCCCGTGGAGAAAGACGGCTGTGGTGGCCCAAGGCAGAGTCTCCTCGGGACCTGGGTAACCTTGAACACCAAGGGAGAGCACTGCCTCCTGCATCTCCCGGGTGGGGTCCGTGCCGGCCCCCTGCGTGGCAGAGGGGTCGGTGGGGGTTACGGTCCCGAGCCTCCTGGCCGTGTGGTTTGCGGACGGGGAAGGCTGAGTCGACGCGTAACCTCAAGGGACGAAAGGTTTACCCCTGGTCCCGCTGGTCGATCCTCCCCCCGGAGGGAAAGGGACCGCGGACGTTGCCCAATAGGGGAGCGAAGAAGTCCGCTCCCCAACTCCTGTACCCCTAGGGGAGATTGAAACGATCGATCGGGGTGGTTCGAACCGTCGTGGGTGAGGACGCAGATCCGAGCTAGTCGATGCCTGCGTACCTGACCCGGGTTGTGGTCAGTGGGGGGGTACCACCAAAGACTGTCCACACCCCTCCACCGGATTGGGTTTACGCTCCTCGGGTCTGGGTCGTGCTGAACCCGGACAAAGGTTTGGGGGGAGCGCGATGAGACTGGGGGACGTTAGTGGGGGAGGTGCTAGCGTCACGAGTCTCATTAGATTGGGTGACGGCGGTGATTCCGGCCGCGGTTCCCCCGTGCCGGTCCGGGTTCTCGGCAAGGGTCCCCGGGGGCCGAGATCGCCGGAACGCGGCATGATCAGAGAGGGTCTCCTTAAAGCGAACAAAGGCGAACAGGCGATCCAGTCGGGAACGGGAAGAATTTAGAACGGCAGTCCTTTCATGGGGGGCCCTTTCCCTTGGATTTGGGCTTGGGAAAGATGCGAAGAAAAACGTCGGCGATGACGGCCGATTGCCCGTCCGACTGAGACTGCCTGTTGGACTTCGATCGCGACATCGTGTGTCCGCCGATTGGGTAGAGGGGGAATCGAATGATCGTCCCCGCGTCCCCTGCGCGGAACCCTCCTCTACACCGATCGAACGCTCATCGTGGCGTGAGCGGTTTGTCCGTGGAATCGACACGCGGCCCCTCCGGTTAGAGAACGACTGCCGAGCAATGGAGCGTCTCGAGCCGTTAGGCCCTTCACCATGTTTGGGCACTGGTGGTGGGAAACAACACGGAACCACGATCGCAAAGGGGAGACAAAGAGGTGGATCGAGGGATAGAAAGGAGCTCAAACCCAAACCCCGGAGAGACACTGGAAGTGTAGTAAAGGTAACGAGACCCATGTTAGATCGAGGAAGGGCGATCGTAAGTGACGCGGTTTTGGGCCCGGGCGAAACAAAATGGCGAACGACCGGGGAAGAAAAGGAAACCGAGTGGGAAAACGTGCAACAAATCGGGAGTTTCCCAATGGAAGGAGAAGGGACTGAGATTCGGGAACAAGGGCCGTAAAGGCCAAAAATGGGGCAGAAAGTGTGAAACCGGCGATGGGGGTTTCCGACTTTCGACGATCGAAAAGAGCGGAAGGCGAGGTCGCGAGTGCCGAGACAAAGGCACAAAGGCGAGGATGGCGTGGTTAAACAAATTAATAAAGCACACCAAACCAAAAGCCCCACCGGCTCAAGAGTAAAAGGGTGAAGCGCGCAAGCCACAACAAATAAGCAAAGAAGCAAACACAAAGCTATCGTAACGCAACGGCAAAGAGAAGGCGAGACAGAGCACAAGACTTATCTTGCTTGGACGGCAGGCCGAGAGAGAATGAGGTACGGGAGGTTGACACTGGCTTCTTCCTATGGCGGAAGCGGGTTGGGCATCACGTGACTGTCTTATTACTGCATTAGCCACACAAAAACTTCGGCCTGGCAGAGCAGACTAACTGCCGTGAATGCTATTGTCTGACATGGTACAGTATATGACGCCAAAAATATGTTTTGTATATGGTTTACATATCTATGGAAGCAAAACTTTTCAAGAAATACTGCTCTGAACAAACTCTTCTTCATTTGTATGATAGCTGTTTAACTGTCAACATCACATTTACTTCCCATTAACGATCCAGTCCCCTAGAAGACTCTAGACTTTTTAAATTACCAAGAGCTTCCACCACCCTAAACACAGATTTTCATGTCCTCATTTAAATATGGATATGAGCATTACCTGCTGTTCAGGCATTAATCTGGTAACACAGCATGGACCATGAGCATCATGTGAGGAGGGTCGCTGTGCAGCGGAGAACTTAATGAAACAAATTAGAGAGATTTTGTGTTCACAAGATGGTCCCACTAACACTAGTACAGGAAGTGCACCACACATTTGGTAAGCCAGTTCAGCCTGCAAGTGTCGCCAAGTGGTGAGAAGACATCCATTACCAGCAGTATGGGGAGTCTGTGTGCAACTTCCCCTTTGGCTATTATACTTATGTCAAACTCAAGCAAGCTATAACCAGTTAACTGTCTCTCACTGGCTGACTTTTTCTGGCTACACAGACCTAAGACACCCAGAAAGCCATCTCACAGTTCCATTGTACAGCTTGCAGTCACCTCTATGTCTTGTTCCTTGGCCTAGGTACAAAAATCTCCCACAGACCATTGCCACTAATGCAAGCAAGGAACAGACATGAATTTGAGTTTGACATGGCAAGTATTCCAGCTTACAGGCAGTTGCATACAAGCACGCCATTTTGGCTTCATTAACTGTACCATGTCAAACTTATGCTTCAGTGAAAAGTAGAGGAGGCCGTCATCTGCCCTGATGGGCCAAAGGGGGAACCCTTGGGAGGGCAATGGCTATGTTAGCTGCAAAAATGAAATTCTCCCGATACCATCAGCCCTGGTCATTTAAAAAATCCCTGAGGTACAAGCTGATGTAGGTATTATGCCAGATAACTGTCTCCAGAACCTGCTTTAGGGTGCTGAATGGTAAATTGCTACTGAGTTAGTAACTGCATAGGTCTCATGTGCTCTAGGATTAAGGACCAAAATGTCCCAACGGGCCAATCTGTAAACCTAAAGGATGGTGTATGAGATCCAGCACAAAATCATGCCTGTGGAAATGTCGCTATGATGATTTTTGTGTAAAGAGATGATCAGGCAACATTTGGAGGAGGAGTCTGGGTTTGGACCTTTCACAATAGTAGCGCAGGCAATGAATGGAACATTGTCCCCCTGGTCTTCACTCCCCAGGATCCATGAGTGAGTCTACATAATCAGGGAGGATGAGAAGAAGCCAGATACCCGATTGTCAGCCAGAAGCTGTGGAAGAAGAGGTATGAGACAGAAGGGTGGTGAAGAGCAATGCCATGGAATACAAAAAGAAACCTGGACCTAGGAGGGAAAGACACAGCAACATGGAGTGCAAGGGGCATCCACAAACAAAAAAACTAAAAGAAGGGGGGTGGGGAGGAAAGGAGTTGCTTGCAGAGAAAAGGAAGGAAGTTCATTTTCAACTCACAACAGAACAGATATGTGTAATCAAGGTCAGCCATAGTAACTGAAGGAACACTGAGACTTGCAGGGGTAGGATTCAGTTTCCTCTACTCTTTTTTGTTTGTTTTTCTTGTTTTTTGTTTGGGTATCCAAATTATCATGGGCATGCCCATGGTAAGGCATTTGTCTGGCAAGCATGAGAGAAATGTCGAACAGAATACCCATAAACAGTATGGATGCACAGGTCCACAATTTACTATCCATATCCAGCCAGCTATCTATATCTATACTTTATGAGCATCAAGTCCTGACTAATCAATATTGTCCTAGATTTTTAAGTCTGTTTGAAAAAAAAAAGTTTTTTTCCTGTTATGATCAGATACAAAATAAACACCACCACTACCACCACCACCCCAAAAAACAAAACAAAACAAAACAAACTGTTCCCACCCTACATGCGTTATCTTGTTTCTTATGAACTTCTCCACAAGACACTGACTAGAATGACTCAGTGCACAATCAAATAGCTTACCTCTGCATCCTTCATGGGGTTAAAGATGTCAAAAGTACCCCCACCATCTTCTGAAGATTCTGTTAACACAATGATAATGAAACTCAGTTTCAAAGAAAATTGCCAACAGGTAGACAGACAGTAGAAGCGACAAGCTTTCATTCCGAAAAAATCCTGCACATTTCTTTCTTTTTTTTTTTTGCATACGCAGGCTGATACTCCTGCGGACATACCCTGTATAGACTGGCAAGGATTAATCCCATCTACCCAACAACGGGAGTGGAGTTTTGTGTGTATGACCATTTTTTATCCCGCCATTAATGCAGCCATACTCCATCTTCGGGGAAGGTGCATGCTATGTGTAATGTGTCATCCATATCAACAGCCAAAGTGGCCTTCTCTTCCGAAAGTTGGTGATGGGATTTTACATGTGTGCAAGATGTTATGCGTGTGTTCACATGCGGAACCTCGGTTTATAGTCTCATTCGAAGGACTGTAAGGGAAATGAAGTCAGAACCAATGTTAACTCCGAGGGAAAAATTCCCCTGTACCGAAACGGCATGGCAGAGATTTGAACCCGCAATCCCAAGATTACGCGTCCAGCGCTTTACCACTAGGCTATTCTGCCCCCCAATCCTGCATACAATATTTGCACTGAACGCCAGTTCACCCAGTGGCCACACCACCGCTGAAGAAGACAGACGGAGGTCTGTCGAAAGCTCCAAGTAAGTGCCATTCCTAGCTGAGTGACCTGTGTAAATCCAGTAGTCGTTATAAATATTTGGAAACATTCAAACGTGACTTAAATGAATTTATCATGGAGTTCTCCTTACAATATTTTTAACTGTTTTTCAGATCTGAGTTACTTATGACGCACAGTCCACAACAAACAACATAAAAACACAGTAATACGAGAAATGATGGTTAAGTGGTTTGTACAGCACACACCACAAATATTAATGTTAAAATCATCACTACCACACATGAATCATTATTATTTTCTTCTGCTGAATGAGTACCAACAGTGCTGTGCTAATCTGTTCAATGTTCATTAAATGTGGTGTTGTGTGTGTGTGTGTGTGTGTGTGTGTGTGTGTGAAATTGTATGAATGTACATTCAAATCAATGCATTAAACATATGATGAATATTTGCAACCACCATTTGTAACAGATGAGAACATAAGCACATTTTTAGTTCAGATGTAGTCATGGCATTTTCAAAACGTTTTTGTAAATAATGAAGGATAAGTATCAAGACAATGATCTCACTGACCTTCAGCAGGGAACTCTGGCATGTTTTCGTCTAGCAAGTCCTGTGAACAAAGAGGAAAACAGCAATCAAATTGCTGGACCTGTTACAAACTTACACTTGTAACAAAACAAACCATAGTTAAACATTGAAGGCACACCATTTTACAGACAGCTAAATGTTCCCAAGACAATTCATGAAGGTACCTCATATTCTGTTTTGTATAGCTTAGACAGTAACACCGACTACTGGAAACTGCAAGGTCTTCTGAGTTTAATGATTGACTTCTCTGAAGGTAAAATGATATGGATATTTCAAATAATCTCTTCATTGAAGATGAAAAGCGTAATGTTCCCACAAACATTTTCCCATTATTCTCAAAATCATCAGAATTAAGATTCTATCAAGGACTAGTGTGCCACAACTCTCTCAACAAACTGTTCACACTGCTAAAGACGTATTTGTGGGGAAAAAATGGAGGAGGCTGGGAGAAGCACTTTATTTAATTATTCAATCCACAATCCAGTCAACTCGATCATAATACTGCATATATGCAGAAAACACACACACAGACACACACACACAATTCTCTGTCCTGAAAAGAGTATGGTAAACCTCTCCTCACACTTTGATTTTATCTTCTTGTGGAAAGTGAACAGAGTTTCTGAACCAGACCTGTCCCATCAAAACCAGTGTAAACATCAGTGAACATTGCACAATCAGACAGTCACAAGCCATGGATCCACTCACAGCCAAGGCAGAAGCACTGGAGTGCAGCTTGTGGAAGGCATTGTAGGCTGACTCATAGCTGTCCCGCCTCTCCTGGGTCAGCTCCCCTTTGGTCTGAAACCACAGACCAACGTTTGTTAATCACCTGCTGACAACAACATAACCAGTACAGAATAAGGATGGAAGGAGGGAGGCGAGGTGGAGCAGTGCTGTCAGGCATGATTTTCAGAAGGGGTAGAGTGTGAGGCAGGGCAAAGGGAGGAGAAAGAGAAGGGTGCGTGTATAAGATGGGAAGGCTTTTATCCGTTTTGTTACATGGACAGATACCTACTCCAATTTCCTACTTTGAGGGACACAAATCTCCAAATTCAGGAGTACAGCATCATTTTCAGGGATATTACAGAAAATGTTTAGCAAGTGTTTTTACTCGTGACCCACAATACGGACAAAAATGGGGAGTTTGTATTATACTCCCTGTTTGGCTAGTATACTTACCATGTCAGACCATAGCATTCCACGGCAGTTAGTTAGCTCTGCAGGCCGAGATTTTTTGTGGCTAATGCAGTAATAAGACCATCACGTGACGTCGGAGGAGGCTTAGTGCCCTAATGGTTCTTGGGGTTAGCAGAGGAATAGATATGGCTGCGTTAGCCGCAAAAGAAGTCCCTAGAACCATCAGCCCTGGTCATGCGGACACCCCTAAAATAAAGGCTTATGAAGGGATTTTCCGGATGCCAGTAGGCTGCCTCGAGGATGTGGTGCAAGAGGACAGAGTGCTGAATCGCTGTGCAAGTGGCCAGCGCCCTGCCCTCATGGGCCCGGGGAAATAAGACGGGGAGACCCTTATACGCCTGGGCGTAGGCTGATCTAACCATCTTGGAAGCATCTAGATAGGACTGGGAGGACCGCCTGGGGCGCGGGTTCCCAGTAGCCCCGAATGGAGCCAGCTGAGAGCCTAACGAAGAAGATAGGAGAGATAGGAACTACCTATCTGAAAATTGGAAGGCCAGATGGAGGAAAAGAGATGAGCCCAGAAGGCCATCTCTCTCCTTGGAAAAGGGCTCACCCTGTGGGGGATTGGGAATGGAGGGAAGGCGTATGTTATGAGGCCAGACCAGGGAGGGTGAGCGACTCTGGGCCTGAACACTGTTCTCCACTGGGCTGAGGGTTAGCCTGCTGAGGGTCCCTTCACTCAGTGAGGAGGAGGAACCCCGCTATGTGTGTCGCGCAGAGGGTGAATCCCCGCACGGCAACAGTGGAGAGGGGCCTCTATTCGGGGGGAGAGGCTGAGGGAGCGAGCCCCCTTCCCCCACCCCCTTTTTGTTGTTGTTGACACAACAAGGCACCGAAGTGTTGTCCGTGGGCAGGAGAACAAGTCGGTGCGAGACTTGGAGTTGGAAGCAGGGGAAAGGAGGGAGAGGCTACCGCAGGCAGGAGAACAAGTCGGTGCGAGACCTGGGGTTGGAAGCGGGGAAGGGGAGTCTGCCCGTCGCTCACTGTGCGTCCCGCACTCCCGAGGTATGAGGGTTCTCAAAAGGGGACAGCCCGAGATGGAGGGGGAGTGTAGAGGTTGAACTAGTGCCACTCTCCCTACCCGTCCGCTTGTAAAGACAGGAACACGAACGAGCGTGTATTTAAGATACTGAGCCATGCAGTTTTTTGTGGCCATAGTCAGCATGAGTGTATGGTTTGTGAGCCCATAGATGGCAAATGAGGCGATCTTTCGCACACAGAACATAGAATATAATGTTTTGGGGATCCTAACAACGAGTACTGCTTACCTTGACCCCAAGATCCTATATCTAACATTACTCAGCATTCTAGCTGTTGGTGGCGTTAACTCACCTTTATTTATATTATGTACAAGAATATGAAGTAGGGTAACCGCCGAGACAGATGGATGGACCAATTTGTGATTCTGTTTTTGTTTTTCAACAACTGAACTGTTTTTTGCGGGAGAGAAGACTGCTGGTCTCAACATGTCGCCAGCAGTTGTCTCTCCTGCCAAGTCTGATAGAGAAATCGAGGCACAATCTACGCAAAATGCATGCCACTCACCCTTCTTTCCTGGCTTGATAAATGGCCATGTGTCCGTATAATAATTCCTGAATGCTTGCCATTGTTTCACAGCTGTTTTCTTCCTTGGGGAAAATAGACTGTGCGGCTAATCTTCTTCCATGGTACTTTTCAATGCCATTATGGTAAAAAACGGATGAGACCGAGTCTGCTTAACACATGAGCTAGGAAACACCGCAGCTCGCTATTGATTCCACCCCTGTTTGGGCGTTTTTGCTAGGAGGCCATCCATCCTTGAAGTGATTCTTTTCCTTCACTTCTCGGTGATTTTCGATTTCTTGGGGTGGTCAGCGCAAAATTGCATGTCCAGAACACTGTAACCAATTCCTGATTTTTTTGGGGACAAATATGGACCACACCTGACGGTAGGCATCTGTGTATGGATCAATATGTTAATAGTCCCCCCCCCCCCCCCCCCCCCCCCCCCCCCCCCCAACCTCCTGCAGTCGCCACTCCTACTTCTCACCTGACTATGACAATACAAACTTTTTACTGATGATACTACAGTTATTTTCATTAAAGATATCAGTTTGCTCTTTGATCAGTTAATCACAATTCCAGTATGCTAATTTTCATTAATGATAAACAATGATGAACATACCCTGCATATATATAAAATGAACAATTGAACAGATCAGCAGCTTTCAGAGCCGCCAACAAATTCACACTGACCAGGAAGAGTCATGCACAAATTACACACACACACACACACGCGCACAAAGTACCTGCAGTATTTTGCGGTTCTGACGCTCCATGGCCTTGATGCTCTGGTGGTCATTGGTGACATGACGGATCAGTGTTGCAAAGTATTCCTTTAGGAGATTGCGGCAGGCTTTCTGACGCTCTGGAGGTAGCATCTGCAATCACAGTTGTCAATGCAGTGGACCCACTTAATGATCCAATTTAGCCTGTACAAATCCATCCCTTCCACTGATCATTTTTTTCCACTTTACTCCCAAACCACCATCTCCCCCTCCCCCAATACCCCATCCTGTACACACACCTGACTTGGTTTATCCCTGTAGTACCTTTCCGTAGTCAAAGTGAATAGTGTCAGTAGTTTTAGTTATTCTGAGCAAATTGTCAGTAGTCACCACCACTTTCATATTCAGGACAGTTAGCTGAAGTAAAACCACACTCAATGCACAGCGCATAGAAATTCTGTGTACAGACGCCTGTAATAAGGCCATTCTCTTCACTTACTCCACATGAAAACGTTTTTTTTTAAGGCGGGGTGTGTGTGTGTGCGTGTGTGTGTGTGTGTGGCAAACACAGATCAGATACGCTGGGCTGTTTTTTTTTGTGCCGACATTAGGTACACATTGACTGGAACAATCAGAGGAACCAGACCCATGTGCAGACCTGCCTACCGCCTGAACCCTGAATGAGTAGTTTCCTGGCCCAAATGAGTAGTTTTACAGCAAAATGAGTAGTTTGCACAGCAATTTTTTTTTTATATTGACATTTCACATTGGGCTATGTGTTTTGCTTGCTGATGTTATTTCTGTGTGTGTGTGTGTTGTTGTTCTTCAGTTTAACGTCCTTCCACTAAAAGTGATTCAGACAATATTATAGTGTAGAGTGAGCTTGATGTAAGGAATGAGAGAGATGCATTTTTTTAGGGAGTGTAAGGGAGTGTAAGTTTTAAAGTGGTACGTAAGGAATGTAATCATAACCCTCCACCCCACCCTATTCATCAGAACATTTAACAAACTAAAATTGTAACTGTAACAATCACAAATACTAAAGATAAATATTAAGTGAACAGCCTAATAAACATTTAGAAATAGATTCAAGAGTAGCAAAATTGTTTAATATACTAGATAGTGGTAAAGGAGTCGATCCATCAACAAAACCCTCAATACCTGATTTATTAAAAAGCTCTTTTGTTTTGGGACAATGAATCAGTAAATGATTGACACTTATAGAATCCCCACACATACATTTAATATCTTTGCAATATTTTGTTTTAAATGAATTTAAACGAAGCCTATAGTCTAGTGGTTAGGACCTCGCGTTGTGTGTGTGTGTGTGTGTGTGTGTGTGTGTGTGTGTGTGTGTGTGTGTGTGTGTGTGTGTGTGTTGTAGGTGTTGTGTGACACTGTGTGCATGCATGGAATAGTGTATGGGAATGCCAGTGTGCTTAGATATGAATAGTGTGTGTGTCTGTAATGTTATAGTATGTGTACACTTGCGTGTGTGTGTGTTGTGTGTGTGTGTGTGTGGTGTGTGTGTGTGTGTGTGTGTGTGTGTGTGTGCGTGCGTGTGTGTGTGTGTGCAGGCGCGCACCCATCTGTGTGTGAGTGTGTGGTGTGTGTGTGTGTGTGTGTGTGTGTGGTGTGGGGGGGGGGGGGGGGGGGGGGGGGGGTAGGTGACACAGGGAGAGACTTTATTTTGTTTTGGAGATTGCTGGAGGTCTGGACTGCCATTCCTTAATGCTGCTGTTGTCTGTGTTGTCTGGAGTCTTTGGGCAATTTTGGAATCAGGAAACAGATTTCACGGCTGTTGTCAAGGTGTCCAGTGTTGCAATGCGCAAATTTGAATCAACAATTATCTGGCAAATCATTTCTTCTGCTCTCATAACTGAGCACTCAACTTCTTTTTTTCGATCTTCATCAGTGCTCTTGCTGGTTGTCACAAACATACTCCATTTGCTTTGCTTTCCAACTCCCTTAGCGAACTGTTTATGTGACACACTCTGAGCATGTCCTTGCAGTCAAAAATGTCACTGCTCCCAAACAGAAAAATCCGTGTATGCACTGAACGCAGTGTGCAAATGTTTCCCTTTTCATGATGCTATGAGGATTCCAAATTGTTCCTGATTGCGAAGCAGAAACATCTGTGATGCAGTCTTGGCCTTCTTCACAATATTTTTTTTTACTGTATTGGGATCTTCTGAATCCAGAATTTCCAGAATTTCATCATCAGACTTGTGTATCCGCTTTGTGAGCTCAGTTTCCGCCAATTTGGTTGAATGAAGTCGGCTGCGTTCAATATTACTGTCACAGTTTGCTCTCTGCCCGCTTGGATTAAGTTCAGGCTATCACAGCAAGAGAGTAGCAGCCCACAAGGGCGAGTGTTTTTCTGAATGCACTCTCAGCATGCACTCTCAGCATACACTCGACCAGCTTAAAAGGTGGTTCAGACTTTGTCCCTTGCTTCACGATCGCTGCTTTCACGTTTATCTTCATCAGTTAGAAAATTACGTAGACAGCCAAATCTAAATTATGTAGTTGCATTCCAAAATACGTAGATACCTAGTTTGGCAAAAAATGCGTAGTTTTCTATGGTCAACACGTAGTGTAGGCAGGTTTGCATGTGCTTGCTTTTTCAAAATCATTCTCCTTCACTTCTGTCTTTCGACCATCATTGGCAAGTTTCATCCGTTTCGCTTTTTTTTTTTTTTTTAAATCGCCCTGTTGGCTATAAGTACCTTTTAGCACTGCAGTCCAGTGATTTCCATCAGCAGAAACGATGGCATGGCTGTAAGGTTAAACAGGTCTGACACCAAACTGGTGAGCTTGGTCATTTTTAGTTTGCTCAGATTCAACCACGAGTTATCTTCCTGGTTCTTCATTCCTTTCCTTCTCTGTGTCAACCTCGGGTGATGTCGATGGAGGAAGGACTAGCGCACCCGCCCAAACACACTCACAGCTTGCTCACGATCTCATTCATATATCATGCATTCGTCACATCAAACCACTAGTAAAGTCTATAACTTTACTACACATGATCATAGAACGAAACATCAATGCATATGGAATCAAACAAAATAAAACATTCTCTCTTCCTGAACTTCACAAAATCATTTATCTAAAACATCATTAACTAACCGGGTATAATAGATTTCTACTTTACCTGGCCAGGTGATCTTAACTATTCACGAATCACTGTCTTTTCTTTTCTTTTCTTTTTCTTTTCACTGTCACTTTCACAACACGACACAACTGCTGGCACTGGTGTTGGTCTACTTGCACGGTCAAGCTGGACTGCTGGCACCGGTCAGGCTGGACTGCTGATGAAAGTGGCGCTGGCCAAGTATGAGGTCGAACCCCAGTGAGGATAGAACAGTGACTATCAACATCGATCTGTTCTCCTTTCTTTCTTCCTGCATTAACGCATTGCACTCTCTCTCTCTCTCTCTTCTAGTCTGCTCTTATCAAATGGACATGGTTGCTTTTCTTTCCTTTTTTTTTCTTTTCTTTCTTTTCTTCTTCATTAGTTAGCAACTCTCTCTCTCTCTCCACATCTCTCCTCAGTCCTTCCTCTGCAGACTATCTCATGCTAATCTCTCAACTTGGTTCTCTTCTCTCCTCCCCTCATCTCTCTGCTTTTCTCTCCTCAGAGATTACACTCAGACCTCTCTCTCTCTGTCTCTCTGTTCGTTCTCCCCCCCTTCTCTCACTCTCCCATCCTTCTTATTGTGTTCCGATCTGTCCAAAAAAGGGCGAGTACCATTGGTCAGTATTTTTACCCGAAGTTATCTCCCTCTAATTCCATTGGATATTCAATCATGACAGTCACGCCTACACACCTTACTCTCTGTGGTGGTCAATTGGTCATTTAATTGATTAGCTAGATTTCACCCCACCACACACTACCTTCCCCCTTCCCTACTTAACTGGCGCCGTGTGGCTTAACTCGCGGACACTGGTCACTCTAAAGTGGCTAGATGAGTCTGGGTGGGCTCCAAGGCGTTGGTGGCAGACCATCGAGACATTCGGCCAGAAGCTTAGTCGTCTAGCAGACAGTGCTGTCTCACGAGAGCTAAAAATAGCCTTTAATTGGCTGAGGCGACAGGTGAATGCGTCGGTCAGCTATTTAGTCCGGCTGGTTGGACAGACCGTCTCTGTGGAGGATGAGGATTAGCCTCCCCCTTTGCTTAATTGCCTGGATCCGAACCATGGGGCCGTCCGCCTGACGCCCGGAATATTTGCGTTAGAGCTTATGTCCAACTGGGCTGGTGGCGATTGACCACGAATTTGGTTGAGGTTATTTTTGACCGTGACAATTTCCCCCTTGCAAAGACCATGCTCCGCATTGTCTCAAAACAACGGTACAAAAAAGACAACAACCGAATTTGCTGACCCACAGCTACACGTGCAAAGTTTGAAAAATACTTTACAACAACCGGTTTACAAATTATAAAATATATCATTAGTGAATACCACTCCAATGAGTTATCATTGACGTGCACTCTTGCGTTATTTCGACTCATTTTATAACGACCTCTGTGCGCACTTATGCAATTCCCCTACTTGCGGATTTGCCACATCTTCTCTTCACAATTCCTATGAAAAGCACAATATAGTATGATCACGATCCATGACACTTCACTGAGGAATCTCCATCCTCACTTATTGCAAATAATGTATCACTACCCAAGCGACTGTATGCTCCAAGCATAACTACATTCACATGAACAAGTCTCACAAAGAAAATATGAACAAGTCTCACACAAAGAATATGAACCATAGCCAACTGGGAATGAACCCATATCCAATCAACATAACTGTCATCAAACATACTATCAACAAAGCACCCCGGATATGACTGACTTCCTCTGAGTTGCAGCTTGCTAGACTACACGGCTTAAATAGTCAGCTCCGACATTCTGTCGACCGGGAATGTACTGCACTCGGTACCTGTAGGGCTGCAATGCCATTGCCCACCGCAGCACTCTGCTGTTTTTCAACTGCGCCTCCTGCAGGAATTTGAGTGGTTGGTGATCTTTCTCTATCACGAACTCTTTCCCATACAAGTATTTGTGGACTTCTGCACGGCCCACACGACAGCTAAACACTCCTTCTCCACCGTTGCGTACCCTTCTTCACACTTTGTCAACTTCCTGCTAGCATATCTCACAGGAAACTCGACCTCTTCATGCTCCTGTAACAATACTGCACCTATCCCACCACCTGATGCATCTGTCCGCAACAAAAATGGTTTGGACATATCTGGTAGCTTCAAGATGGGACGGGAACCTAGTCTTTCCAACACCGTCTGCAGTGCTTGCTCTGCAGCGTCTGACCACTCGACCACTGCTGGTTTCCTGCCTTGATCAACTCACTGAGAGGACTCGTGATTGCTGCGAAATTTGGAACAAACTCCCTATAGAACCCAATAAAACCTAGCAGACTCCTGACTTCTGTTTTGGTCTTTGGTCTCTCTGAATTCATCATCTTCTCCACCTTTCCCCTTTCTGGCTGCTTTGTGTCGCCTCCGACAACAAAACCTAGGAACTCCTACTGTCTAGCCCTTCATACAGTGACACATCCCTGTATGACTCTTCTGGAAACTTAGGCCACAAAATCTCCCTTCTTATGCTGGGTCTCTTTCACCTCATCAATGATTGCTGCTGCGCCTATGTGCTGAGTCTCACGCTGAATATATTTGCGGAGAGAAAATTCGCATGGAAAAGTTTTAGTTTCCCATTCACATCAATTCGGTAATCCCGACCGACCTTTTCAGTGATGGTGAATGGTCCTTTCCAATGCATCAGCAGCTTGTTGTGACCCGTGGGAAGTAGTAACAGGACTTGATCTCCCACCTTGGGGGATTGCTTCCTCACCTTCCTGTCATATTGCTTCTTCTGACCGACCCTAGCCTCCTGCAAACCTTCCCTTGCAACCTTACATGTCTCATACCTGTGCCCACCTTTGGAACAGGGCGAGATTGGGCCAATCAGATCAATAGCCACCCTCCTGAACGGTGTGTCAATTAAAGGGGGATGTTTGAGAGGCGCCTTCCTCTTCACCCTCTTGTGGCTGACCTTTGACACACGTCACATGACATGCAGAAACGCTTGATGTCTGCCATTGCCCTGGCCAATGAAAATCATCAAAGATTCGGTCAGCCGTTTTGCTGGTGCCGAGATGACCGCCATGAGCGACTCGTGACCCACTGACATGACAGTGTCACGATAACCTGCTGGTACCTCTAACTGAGTGGTCACCTTACCTGTCTTCCCCTTGGTGAACACTCGGTACAACAGCCCGCCTTTCACAAGAAATTCTGTCTCACCTCCTCTAACCTCCTGTTTCTCTCCACCTCTTGCCAACTCCAAGACTTCACGAGCGAAGGGTCTTGTTCTGCGCTGCCCTAAACTCATCAGGCGACCACATCTATGCCTGACTTCTTGCCGGAACGACTAACGGTTCATCAACCTTTCCCTCCTTCTTGCTCCGTGTTTGAACTGCTGCCCCTGTAGCAGTCAACAACTCAGGATCCCCTGGATCCCTTGCACCTGGAATATTTCCAATGATCAAATCGTGAAGGGGTTTCTCCATCACCAACGCAGACAACTCGCCTGAGAAGTAAGGGGTACGTACTTCTATCTTAGCAACTGGAAAACTCCTCACAGTGCCATCGATTAGAGTACAGGTTGGATTTCCCCTGTCAAATCCCTTTATCGACCAGCGTTGTTCGTACTCCCCCGCATGAACAACCAGTGTCTCGTAACACTTTCACCCTCTGCTGGCCAATCCACCTTCTTCCACTGGTAACGAACCACTCAGCTAGTGCCTCCATCCCTGACACTGACTGCTGTCCAGTGCTAGCCATGGGCCCGCACTCCACCTCTTCAGACTGAATCCCTTTTGGTTCCACTGCAGGTCTTTTCCCCTTGACGACCCTTATCCCCCTCTTGCAAGGCTGTGCCTTCTGGAACCTCATGCGACAATCCCTCGCCACATGTCCCTTCTTGTGACAAATGAAACACCTAATGTCCCTTTGCCCTTCCTTCTGCCCACGACTGGGTTTGCAGACTTTGCGGAAAACTCTCCTAGTCTCCTTGCACTCTTCTCACCTGTCCCTAGCACCTGTTTCTCCTGCACCTTAGTGCCCAAACGTGCCTCTCTATACACCTCTGCGAACTTCAAAACTCCCCTGCTGTCTCGGGCTGTCTCTCTTTCAAATGTATGGTTAACTCAGGGCCGCAACCTGACAAAATCTGTTCTTTCATAACTAGCTCTTTCAATTCAGCGAACTCCTTCTTCGTACCACTCAACTCTAACCATTTCTCAAAATTAGTGATCTAGACGTGCACCAAACTGAGTGTACGTCTCACCTGCTTGTAATTTAGCTGAACGAAATTTCTTCCTGAACCCCTCCTCTGTGAGGTCAAATCCCTTCATTAAAGACTCCTTCACCGCACCAAAATCAGACTGTTGTTCTGCTGGTAACGCAGTGAAAATCTGCAATGCCTTACCCGTCAATAACGCAGACAAAATGACTGCCCACTCTTCTGGGGGCCCAAACCCCTGGACTGGTCGCAAACGTTTCGAAACGACTGATGTATGCATCAATCGAATCGTTCCTTCAGAGAATTTTGGCAACTTGGGTCGGGGAGCATAGCTGCGCACAGAGTCACTGGAAAGTGAGCTACCATCCTCGGTGGTCTCCCTTTGTATTCTCACTTTCTCCAACTCTAATTGAACCTTTAATCTTTCTGTTTCTTCCTAGCTGATTATCATTAGCCTGAATCCTTAATCTTTCTGTTTCCTGCGTAAATCTTTCTGTTTCCTGCGTTGCGCTAGCTTTCATTCTTTCCTGCTCTGCTATTTCTACTGTGACGCGTCGTCTCTCCGCGCGTTCATCTCTTTCCATCTTTTGTTGGTTTTCAACGAATGCACGCAACTCATCTCCTGAGTAACCTAGATCACGAGCGACGCTCACAAGTTGTTCAATAGGGGTGTTCTTTTCTTCGCCATTATTTCTCTCTCTTTTATAGGTAATCTGTGCGAAATAAGTACTCTGGGGCTGAAATGCCAAGCCTAGTATTAACTATCTTGGAAGCAATGCCAAGCCTAGTATTTAACTATCTTGGGAACATACAGTAAGACAACCCCTTGTCTTAGGATTACAATACTTGAATCCCACCCCGCTTCCTCTTGAGAAGTTGAACAATTATAATAAATGGGCCAGAATATCCTGGCAGGCTCGCCAATAAATTGTCAACCTCGGGTGATGTCGATGGAGGAAGGACTAGCGCACAGCCCAAACACACTCACAGCTTGCTCACGATCTCATTCTTTATATCATGCATTGTCACATCAAACCACTAGTAAAGTCTATAACTTTACTACACATGATCATAGAACGAAACATAAATGCATATGGAATCAAACAAAATAAAACATTCTCTCTTTCCTGACTTCACAAAATCATTTATCTAAAACATCATTAACAACCCGGGTTTATAATAGATTTCTACTTTACTGGCCAGGGTGATCTTAACTATTCACGAATCACTGTCTTTTCTTTTTTTTCTTTTCTTTTCACTGTCACTTTCACAACACGACACAACTGCTGGCATGGTGTTGGTTACTTGCACCGGTCAAGCTGGACTGCTGGCACCGGTCAGGCTGGACTGTGATGAAAGTGGCGCTGGCCAAGTATGAGGTCGAACCCAGTGAGGATAGAACAGTGACTATCAACACGATCTGTTCTCCTTTCTTTCTTCCCTGCATTAAACGCATTCCCACTTCTCTCTCTCTCTTTTTCTAGTCGCTCTTATCAAATGGGACATGGTTGTTTTTTCTTTCCTTTTCTTTCTTTTCTTCTTCATTTAGTTACAACTCTCTCTCTCTCTCTCCAATCTCCCCTCAGTCCTTCCTCTGCAGACTATCTATGCTAATCTCTCAAACTTGGTTCTCTTCTCTCTCCCCTCATCTCTCTGTTTTCTCTCCTCGAGATTACATCAGACCTCTCTCTCTCTGTCTCTCTGTTCGTTCTCCCCCCCCTTCTCTCACTCTCCCATCTTCTTATTGTGTTCCGATCTGTCCAAAAAAGGGCGGAGCCATTTGGGCAGTATTTTTACCGAAGTTATCTCCCTCTAATTCCATTGGATATTCAAATCATGACAGTCACGCCTACACACCTTACTCTCTGTGGTGGTCAATTGGTCTTTAATTGATTAGCTAGATTTCACCCCCACCACACACTACCCTTTCCCCCCTTCCTACTTAACTGGCGCCGTGTGGCTTAACTCGCGGACACTGGTCACTCTAAAGTGGCTTGATGAGTCTGGGTGGGGCTCCCAAAGGGGTTGGCTGGCAGACCAATCGAGACATTCGGCCGACAGCTTAGTCCGTTTTAGCAGACAGTGCTGTCTCCACGAGAGCTAAAAATAGCCTTTAATTGGCGAGGCGAAGGTGAATGCGTTTGGTCAGCTATTTAGTCCGGCTGGTTGGACAGACCGTCTCTGTGGAGGATGAGGATTAGCCTCCCCCTTTGCTTAATTGCCTGGATCCGAACATGGGGGCCGTCGCCTGACGCCCGGGAATATTTGCGTTAGAGCTTATGTCCAACTGGGCTGGTGGCGATTGACACGATTGGTTGTGGTTATTTTTGACCGTGAAAAATTTGCTTTCTCACATTTCTTCTTCAGGGTTTTTCTTTTTAAAAAAAAACAAAAACATTTTTCAGTTCTAGAGATGTATGAGCCAATAAGAAAATAAAATACTATGAAGGGACGATGATTTTGATTCATCTATTTCCAATTTTCAAGCTTCTCCTGTTAGGGCCTGTGGTACCAATATATGGTCCATTGTACAAGACATGCTATCTTCCTAAACATTTGAAGCTCTCTCCTCCTTCACGGGGAAAGTGCATGTAAAGTCATTAAATATTCTTTTTTTAAGAATACCAGGGATTGACATTTGGTTTACCTGCCATGTACGGGGAACCCCTTACATCAACTTTTTATCACAAGATGGAAAACAATAGTTTCCGTTTTTGTATCTCCTGTTCAGACCCTTCAGTTTGTGCTGTGGATGTGCTAGTAATCTCACGAGAAGGGACACTTGCCTATGCGTTTCCACCCTTTCCCCAATTCCAAAACCGTCCCTTAAAAATAAAAAGTATCCACAGAGAAGTGCTAGGTAATCATCATTCACCCCCTAAATGGACGAAGGCTGGATTAATTCCTCATCTGCTGCCAAGGGTTCCCTGCCCTTCCCCTTTAGACTGGCTCGTCTCATCAGCTGCGCAAGTGACTAAGCACGGGAAAACCCATAGCACAGGATCCCCTGTTGCTCTGACGGCCCGTTCTAGGCTTGTGGAAATGTGCAGAGACATTCTTGTTGGGGGCAATGTCCCCTTGCTTCCCACCATCCTTTTCAATATTTGGGGATTTGGGTTTTGGGCAGGGGAAGTACAGGAAACAGGAATTCTTTGACTAAAAATAGTTTTTACATATACTTACCCACAAGGATGCCCTGCTGCCAACTGCTCTGTCATGAAAATGTGTGAAAACTGAGCTTAAATGAAGCAAACTCACCAAAGACAGTCACACTTGCAGCCTAAACTAGGTTAGCTCCCTGCTCTCTCCACTTTTGTTTTCGGGAGGATCCTGATGACATGGTGATGTTCCATGCTAGGTGGGCATTGGGCATCTGTCTGGACAGCTAAGTATATCATACAACTACTTTTAGAAGTAAAATTCCTATTTCTCTGAGTGAGCACCCTTCCACTTATGATCCAATATTCATGGATCACTGGCGGTTATTAGCAACTAGTTCCACTGTCAACAGTTTGAAAAATCCAGAGGAATGGATACACCGGTTGGAAACAAGATTTGCCTCACTCACCTCACTGCGAGGTATTTCAACGCTGTGTTTTTCAGACAACAATCTGAAACAGAAGATGACTGGCAATTCATATAACATGCAACAAACACTCCCCCACACAGTTATCACTCATGAAACATTTCACAGACGCCACCCAAAAGAGCACATTTTATCATCAAACTCTAAACTAATTCATTACCACTTAGAGAGCCTATTCATCAGCAATCACACAACAGACAACCAATCGATCATCAAACACACTTGTCAAACTAACTGCTTACCTGATACTCATTACATAAAATTTACACAAAGTCAAAGCAAGACACATGCTTGCCTTCAACTGATTAGACAAAATGGTGACGGATGCTCTTGCAAAGAACATGAGATCTTGAAATTTTAATGTCTTCTGCTAACATACTGAACAAACAGTCAGAACTGAGAATTCTACTGTCACTTAAAAACAAACATTCTTTGTCCTGCTCCTGTCCTGCAATTAGGACACTGCTGCTTTGGACTAGTAGCACTCTTCACCTAGAGCTGCTTACAAAATCTGGCTAGAAAACAGGCAGAGGGGAAGAAAGCATTGCTGAGAGTTTCTTTGTTCATCCAAGATGGAAACCACACTCGCGAAGTCCAGGCGAGGGCATGTTTCCTCGCCAAGGAAAATGAATTCATGTTGTAAGGGTGAATTGAGTATGAACTCATTTCAGGATACTACTCCTGTATGCCTTGTGGTTTAAGAGAGAGTTAGCTCCCCCACTCTCTATTTCAATCTTTCTGTGAGAATCTCGATTTAAGTGAGACTCTTGATTTTTGTGAGACTCCTGATTTACCCTGATTTACTTTGGACAGATAAATATGAAGAAACATTTTTTTTTTCAACAGTATCTACATTCTACACATTTATCTAGTTCTTAAAAAAATGTTATGTAGACATGTAATTGTTAGATCCTAAAAAAAAAAAGAAAAATAGATACTAAAAAAAAAAGAAAAGAAAACCACAGTTCTTGAACTGAATAATCTTGCAGAGCTTGTTCTTCAGGCAGACTACATACCTGAACCTTTCTGGATCTGCCCAATGGCATAATGCTGCCTTCAGGCTTACCCACTATGATCCTCATCTGTATTCTAAAGTCACAAGGTCCCTCAGTGGTACAGGACAGGCCTATCCAGCAGAGAAGCAACAGACAATGGGAGTGTAGAGACAAAGACCTCTTCATCCCTTCCCTCACCTGATCTTTCTGGGCAGAAGGCCCATGTAGTCATCGCCGCAGTGTCTGCAGAACGAGGTGAGGATGGAGAGGTGGGTGTGCTCCTCACGGTCGTTGTTCACCAGCAGCTGCAGCTGACTGGCCAGCATGGACAGCCCTCCTTGGCCCGGAATAACCCAACCGACACCAGCTCCCCAAAGAATCGTAGGTCCACACGATATTTGCTGGGGTTGCTTATCTTCATGCAAAAGTCATCAAAGTATTACAAATTAATGATGAAAGATTTTTTTTCAGGCTGGAGAAGATCAGCTTGGTGACGGGTAGTTGGGAGGATGGTGGTTAGAGATACGAGAGATATTTTGTGAGGAGAGAGTGTTTGATTAGAGGTGGTTAAGAAGGAGCTAAGGGGATGCAGGGGGTCTTGAAGATGGGATGCAGGGACTGGTTTTCATGACAGTCAAAGATAGAAGAAAAGCGGTGATGGTGGAGGGGGGGAAGGGTTATGATGGATTGGGGAAGGGAGTGGTAAGCTGTGGCCAGGCAAGGAAGTGACAGGGAGGGCAGGAAGGTCAACTGACAGACAAAGTGATAACTCCCCAACTGCCTTAAGAGGACGCAAGAAAATAACAACCATGATGAAAGTCCTGTCAAGGCATGAAGTAACAATCATTATCAAACCCATAATGTTATAACAATGCTTGACCACTGCCAACTTCCAAAGTAATGACTTTAAGAAAAACATTCACAAATGCTGGTCGACTTCTTTCTCTGCAGAAGACAATGGAAACATAATACTAACTACACATATGCTAGTGTTGGCCCAAAAAAGTGCCAGGCCAGTCAAAATGATTATGCTGAAAACATTCCTGGACATTCTGCCATCCAGGTTTGTAAAGTCTGCAGAAAAAAAGCTTATTTCTGTTGTTAGTTGTATATTTAACACCCAGCATCAAATTTATGTCCGGGCTGTTTTTCATCTTTTCCATTTCTTTAAGCCTGGACCTGTGCACCTGAAAGGTGCTGTTGGAGTATTTCTCATCAAGGATTGTAGTCTTTTCCAGAAAACAGGTGACATTTAGAACCTTTCTGACAATGTGAAAGTGTCTTTACAGAAACCTGAAGGCTTCATAGCAAAAGATAATCTGCATTTCAGCATGCTCAGAATTAGCTGTTAGAGCAGAAATTTTTTACACTGTCAGTGGCAAAGATACTGCTTTTGCTTGAACTTTGAATATATTACACACCACTTCTCCTGGGAGAATCTGTGTGTGTGTGTGTGTGTGTGTGTGTGTGTGTGTGTGTGTGTGTGTGTGTGTGTGTGTATTATGGAGTTTCAAGTGTCTTCTCTGTAAAATGGTGTACAAGCTACACACAAAAGCACAGTCACTCAGGTCTACATATTTTCACTTTGTACATAAGCTTGCTGTGGTTTTTAAACTGTTTTAGTGTGCACATGAAACTATAACGCTGCATTTCTCCATTCGTTTGAGCTTAAGTACAGGCATATGCATGCAGAAAAAACACATGCCTAATATTTTTCTACATCAATAAATTACACATTTTCAAGTCCTTTCATGCCACTTAAAGATATACTCAAAATATAACAGAGAGAGAGAGAGAGAAATAGTGTGTGTGTGTGTGTGTGTGTGTGTGTGTGTGTGTGTGTGTGTGTGTGTGTGTGTGTGTGTGTGTGAGAGAGGAGAGAGAGAGAGAGAGAGAGAGAGGAGAGAGAGAGAGAGAGAGAGAGAGAGAGATACTCAACATTTGATTCTCAAGCTATTTTCCTAACAATGTGCATGTGAACACAGATTACTTATTTTTGCTGGAAACAATGCTCATTCACCCTCATTCCATCCTCCAAACTCCAACACATACAGATACTTGCACACACATACATACCCACACATGTGAATCAACATCCCCTTTCTCTATTACATACCTGCTCAGTCATCCACAAACATAACTGTACCAGCCATAAACCACAGTGAAAAGTGGGAAAAAGATCATGCATACAGTTTACCAGAAAATGGGAACTAATCACCCACTGCTGGTGAGGAGCTATCTGTTGTGTACATAATGTATAACTGTTTACTGTTTCTACTGGCATTATTTTCACAAACTTCAAATGCTGTGATGTTGAATCTGACAAAAGTAAGAATATTTAATTCGCATGATATCCTGGCAACATCCTAAGAGAAAGACAGAAAAAGAGAAAAGAAAAAGAGGGAGAGACTTAGAGTGTATGTCATGTGCATGTAAACTTTGTGTGAGAGAGTGTGCATCTGAGTTTTGGCGTCATATACTTTACCATGTCAGACCATAGCATTCCACGGCAGTTAGTTAGCTCTGCAGGCCGAGATTTTTTGTGGCTAATGCAGTAATAAGACCATCACGTGACGTCCACACTACTTCCGCCAGGGAAGAAACCGGTGTAAACTTCCTGTTCCCCATTCAACCTCGGCCTCCTGCCTAACAAGGACAGGTTTTTGCTCTGTCTCGCCTATACTTCTGTTTTTTGTAGAGATTGCTTGTGTGCTTGCCTTCTTTACTTGCTCCATTGCCGCGTGAGGCTTATGGGTGGCATTTTATATCATTTTATTCACGCTCTAGGCGTATTTCGCATGATATCCTGGCAAAATCCTAAGAGAAAGACAGAAAAAGAGAAAAGAAAAAGAGGGAGAGACTTAGAGTGTATGTCATGTGCGTGTAAACTTTGTGTGAGAGAGTGTGCATCTGAGTGTTTGTGCACATATATGCATTTGTAGGTGTCCATGTATAGAGGGTTAAGCAAGCATGTACCAGCAGTAGACAGAAACAGGTGAGACCAAACCACATTAGACAGCATACCTTTCCTTCATCTTTCTTGCTAAGCAGACATTTTCTGGAAGTTTTCCAAGAGAAAAGGGGCAAAGTCTGCATAACGCTGATGGATCAGACTGCACAGGTACACTGCCGTCTGCACATCCGACATCTTCAGCTTGGCCTCAGAGATCGCCGATGCCTGAAAAAAAGTGAAAGAATTAGTTTGCATCCCATTCTGTTTGCTTTGTGAAAAATGAATTCTACAACAAAAAAGTAGTTTTAAGATATATCTACCTGTCCAAATAACTGCCTTATCTCCATTTGGTATGAATCATTGCCATGCATCAGGATTCCAAAGAAAACAAATTGGGATAGCAGGGAACTATCTTGCTTCTATTTCACCAAGCCTGCTGGAGTGATTGCCCTTAAGTGAGTTCCCAATATTGCGTCCATATCGAATGAGTTCAGTTTTTGACCCTTTCCAATCAAGCGGAGAAGAGGGGGAGGGCGTTCTAGTGTTTGGAAAGGCAAGTCCATTAAAAACTACTTTAAGTAGTAAAATTCCTTTTCTTCATACTGAGGTGTCCAAACAAATGCCTGAATATCAAAAAAGGATGGAGGAATCAATTCACCTAAGAATCTATCCATTTTTTCAAATTCACACGAGTATGCAGCTGAGCTTGTCCCTATGTGGCCCAAAATGACGTTTAAGTTCTCAACAATAAGAGCCAAAAAAAAGAAAGTTAAAGCATGTATAGGATGAGGAAAAGGAGAAAAACCCAGAGCCAATAAAGACCACACTGTCCGAAGTGGGTGGTAAAGCCCAGATACCAAACAGAGTAAATATACAAGTTAAAAAAATGGTATGTTTACTGCATACCCATGCTTTGGAATATAATAAAAATGATACCCAATATTTGAATGACGTGAAAACTAAACACTCAAAAAAGAAAAGCAGCATCTAACTATATATATATATATATATATATTATATATATATATATCTGTCAATGATGTTAAAAAGGAACAAATGTTGCTCCCCAAGGGGTCGAGCACTTTTAAAATCATTTTAGGCTCTTTGGTTATATTCATCTATATTATATATATATATAAAATAATGCTATATAACTGTTCACTGTTTCTACCGGCATTATTTTCACAAAACACCCAGCAGCAAATCAGTGGCCTTCCAAGTCAATGTGTGGGCACCAAACAAAAGTTTGGCGTCATATACTGTACCATGTCAGACAATAGCATTCACGGCAGTTAGTCTGCTCTGCCAGGCCGAAGTTTTTGTGTGGCTAATGCAGTGTTTAAGACAGTCACGTGGTGGCCCAACCCACTTCCGCCGTAGGGAGAAGCCAGTGTAAGTCTCCCATACGTCATTCTCTCTCGGCCTCCCGTCCAAGCAAGATAAGTCTTGTGCTCTGTCTCGCCTTCTCTTTGCCGTTGTGTTTAGATAGCCTTGTGTTTGCTTCTTTGCTTATTTGTTGTGGCTTGCGCGCTTCACCCTTTCATTCTTGAACCGGTGGGGCTTTTGGTTTGGTGTGCTTTATTCATTTGTTTAACCACGCCATCCTCGCCTTTGTGCCTTTGTCTCGGCACTCGCGACTTTGCATTCGGCGCTTTTCGATCTTCGAAAGTCGGAACTCCATCGCCGGTTTCGCCTTTCTCCCCAGTTTTGGCTTTTACGGCCCTTGTTCAACGAATCTCGGTCCCTTCTCCTTCCATTTGGACTCCCGATTCGCCTAACTTTCACGTAGTCCACTCGGATTCCATTTCTTCGCCGGTCGTTCCGCCATTTTTGTTTTCGACCGGCCAAAACCGCGTCACTTACGATCGACCTGCCTCGATCTCTCACTGACTTCTCGTTGCATTTAATACAATTTCAGTGTCTCTCACGAGGTTGGTTGAGCCCTTTATATCCCTCAATCCACCTCTTTGTCTCCCCTTTGCGATCGTGCGTTCCGTGTTTGTTCCCCACCCCCAGTGCCCAACATGGTGAAGGACACTAACGGCTCGAGGCGCTCCACTTTCGGCAGTCGCTCTCTACCCCGGAGGGGTCGTGTGTCGATTCCACGGGACAAACCGCTCACGCACACGATGAGCGTACGGTCGGTGTAGAGGAGGGTTCCGTCAGGGGACGCGCGACCATCATTCCGATTCCCCTCTACCCGACCGGCGGATACACGATCGTTCGCGATCGAAGTCCAACAGTCCCGTCCCCGTCGGATGAACAATCGGCAGTCATTGCCGACTGTTTTTCATTTGCCTCCTTCCCTAAGCCCAAATCCTCCAAGGGCAAGGCTCCCATGAAAGGACCTTCCGTTCTAAATCTTCCCGTTCCCTGACTGGTCGGGCCCGTTCGACTTCGACCGCGTAAGGAGGGCCTCTCCCATCATGCCGCGTCCGGCGATCATCGGCCCCAGGGGACCCTTGCCGATACCCGGACCGGCACGGGTGGCGACTCGCGGACGGAATCACCGCACGTCACCCGATCTTTTGGGGACTTGTGACGCTAGCACCTCCACTAACGTCACACACGTCTCAGGACGCTCTCCCCAACCGGGTCCGGGTTCAGCCACGACCGGACACGAGGAGCGTCAACACTCCGGTGGAGGGAATGTGGCCAGTCTTCGGTGGAACCCCCCACTGACCACAATCCGGGTCAGGTACGCAGGCATCGAGTAGCTCGGATCTGCGACCTCACCCCCGACGGTCGAACCACCCCGATCGATCGTCTCAATCTCCCCTAGGGGTACAGGACGTTGGGGAGCCGACTTCTTCCGCTCCCCTATTGGGCAAGTCCGCGGTCCCGTTCCCCAGGGGGGAGGATCGACCAGCTGGGACCAGGGGTAACCCCTCGTCCCTTGAGTCTTACGCGTCGTCTCAGCCATCCCCGTCCGCTACCACACGGCCAGGAGGCTCGGCGATCGTAACACTCCCCGACCCCTCTGCCACGCAAGGGGCCGGTGCGGACCCCCCGGGAGATGCAGGAGGCAGTGCTCTCCCGGGGTGGGGCAAGGTTACCCGGGTCCCCGAGGAGACTTTTGCCTCTGGGCCTCCACAGCCCTCCTTTCTCCCGGGGACCGGTGGTTCTATTCCAGACCTGTTTACCCCCTTGGCTACCCAAGTGTAATCCCAAATACTGAAAAGTGTAATCTTATGGGGGAAAAGTGTAATCGAAGGCGCGAAGCGCCGAGATAGCTAGGGGGGTCCGGGGGCATGCCCCCCCGGAAATTTTTTTGGGGGGGAAGCAAAATGGTGCAATCTGGTGCACATTCTGAGGTTAAATTTCATCATTATGACCATGAAAATTCAACTCAAAATATAACAAAAACAAATTAAAACTCACCAACTGCCATTGGAACCACTTTACTTGGTCAAAGGATGTCTGCCAAGTTGGAGGATACCAAATAAATAATGTATTTAAAATTATAAAAAAAAACCCACACACACATCTGAAGTCTTCAGAAAGTCCCCTTGTGTACAAATCCTGGAAGCAAATGTTCTCACACAAATACACAATCAGTCACTCTGCCAGTGCCTCCACCCCCACTGCCAAGCATGAAAAAGAGAGAAAAAAAAAAGAGAGAGAGAGAAATGTTCTCTAAGCTTTTAAAGAATTGTAGTAGGCTGATCTCAGCTGAACCAAGTCCTTGTCTGACATCTCCCTGCATTCGCCTGGTTGTCCTTTTAACACCATTAGAGCTTCAGTTGTCTCTGACAGCAGTGAAGATCTTGCTTCTCTGTGTGTGTGTGTGTGTGTGTGTGTGTGTGTGTGTGTGTGTGTGTGTGAGTGAGTGAGTGAGATCAGTAGATTGGAGATGATATTTTTAAAAAAAAAAACAATAATTTATTTTTATATTAATTTCTATTCAAATATGAAATTTCAGAAAAGGGCATGTACAGGTAAAGGAAAAGGTACTAAATACATAACAAATTTTCTAAGTCATACTTACTTGCAGCAATCTTGGAGTCAGGAAACATCGTTTGAAATGCCTTGACAAACTTGTCAGCATTCGCGAGAGGCAGGTTATTTTTTGCCAGGATGTCCCAACACATCTTTGCTTCAGCTTTTGTTGTCATCTTTTCCAATGAATTTCCAGAATCATCATGCTTGCTCTGGATCATGAAATTCGCGATAGATTTCTGCTTTCCAGCTGCTTCGATGAACTGCTTGTGAGAAGCCGTGCCCACATGTCTCTTACAATCGAACATTCCGCCATGTTCACAGCTGAAGTCCGACTTGCATATGCTACAATGCACATATCCCGGCCCTTTTCTTGATGGGAAAAGACAGTTATACTTGTCATGGTATACCTGGCGGTATTTTTGAGTAACTCGTGCCTTTTTTGGTTTCTCAGGAACTGTTTCTTCCGTAACACGGCAATCAGAATCGTCGTCCGTCTCATGCTGAGCACGCTTTGACGCCATCTTTGATAATGATGTCAACCCGCGAAAGTTATCTCCCTTACTAAAACGTTCAACCTCATGCCTGCCCGCAATGCTGGCTTTCGGTTACACTGATATGAAGGAATAACTGAACACTGTAACTTTCGCAGGCGGCACAGTGAGTGAACGGGCCATCGCGTTGTTGAACCGACGAGAATGATTGCTTTCGAAAAGTGTAGTTTTGGCGATCCGCGTGGCGGAATTTAATGTTTGAAGGCGTAATGGCGTAATTGGAGGTTTGAAATCGTGATTTATTACGCCAAAGGCGTAAAGTAAACAGGTCTGCTATTCCCCGAGAGGAATCAGTGGCTTAGCTCGGACTCTTCCCCTGACTCCATCTTTGGCCTCATGTGGCATCCGGCCTCCCACAGCTGGATCGACCTGGGGCCCCATTCCTCTCGGCGCTGTCCGATCGGCAGTCCCTAGTTTTCACGCCGATCGGAACACCGGGAGTCGTCCTCGTTTTCACCTCTTCCCACGATTCAGACTCCCGCACCTACTCAAGCCCCCA